>JAOXYL010000065.1:19111302-19124124 GCA_028564955.1 Terapon puta | reverse complement strand
GTGTGTGTGTGTGTGTGTGTGTGTGTGTGTGTGTGTGTGTGTGTGTTTGGGGCAGTGCAGCATGTGTGTGTACGTGCAGGAGGTTATAGGAGAGTACAGATCAGTGTGCTGTAGCTGTCGGGGGGCTGGGCCTGACCGGATCCATTCAACTATTTATAACACAGTTGCTAGTGCAGGATGTTGGCTGCAACATGGCTGCCTGCCTGGTGCCTCAACGATACATTTCACAAAGGGGAAGAGAAGTCAAAGTACGACGCTGGAGAGACAGATTTTACACAGAACTGACTAAAATATCAGGATGTGTCATGACTTTTGTAATTCCCGGCACCCCAAAGGCAGTAGTGGAAAGGAACTGCATATTTATTCTAGTTTCGAGAAACTTGTGGCTTACACTCCTCTGTTACTCCACAACCTTTAACTGGCAGGGGCAGTTACTACAAAACAGAAGAAATTCGAATCAACCCCTTTGCAGCCAGTTACAACATTAAAGCAGTGCTTACATGTGCAAAGTGATGCATTTGATACTGTTTGAATTATGCATAGAGGACTTGCATGTAAGGGATAGTGCCACTTTTACATAAACCTGCACATGATCTTTCTTTGGATTGGCCACTTGGGGGCAATAGAAGCCCGCTGAGAACACAGTTGAAGTTGATATGGTGTTTTATGTTTTCGCAACCAGCAGGTTGGGAGCAACATCAACATTCACTGGGAATCGTGTTTTGAGTCCACAAGGCCAACAAGTCCAATAGTCCCTCCTCCTTTCCCTCCTGAGGGGCATATCAGGGTCTTTAGATGCTTATTGCTTCACTAAAGGTCTGTCGTTTGGTGCTGCAGGTAGCGTACAGTGGGTATTTAGGGCTTTTACACTGTAAATAATCTCCTGAAAACTTAACTATCAGAGTGGTGAGAGGGAAAAACTATAAAGTTGTGGCCTATCCAACCAAAACAATGCGTTCCCAGGAAGCAGAGCTGCAGGAAACCACAGCTTCAAGTGATTATTTCCCTTTTAGATAATTCATTTTAAGTTGGTCGATTATTATTATGGAAAAATTGATTATTAGCCTCCGCCGTTGGTGAAAGAGGCTGAGGCCTAAAAAAATCGATAGAGTCCAGTAAAATTGTCACAGGAAATAACATTTATCTGTAAGCACAGAGTTAACAGGGATAATTGTAATGGCTACTTAAAAGCACATTGGAATCGATGAACAGTCAGCGGCAGACACATCGGCCCCGGTGCAAGCAAGCAGTGTGTTCGCACGGGGGAAACCTGTCGCGTGTGGGCTTGTTTACCGGCATTTATGAATTCATTTATTTCATACAAGAACGTCTGGGGCACCACGTCAATGAAGTTAATGCAAAATTACCAAAGAGGGGAAACAGCACTCTGGAGGTTGCTTTGAAATGTTACTTACGTTGATGCTGTTGTTCAAGTCCGCTGGATGCTGCTTACTGTGAAAAGAACATCATCGTCTCCAACCCTCAAACACAAAAACGAGATGAAAGTGAACTACACGTGGCTCGGTTGAAGTAAACAATTATGTTTTATTGATAAGGTTCTCAGAAGAGTCTCGTTTCAGTGAATGTATAAGAATCATCGTTTGATAATACTGATTTGGTACATTATGACATCCAGCACGAGTCTCTTCACAGTGAGAAGGATCCATTACTGCTACTGCTGTTGGGATCTAGGACAGAAATATCTCTGCTTCTGAACAAAAAACAGTCAAAAACAACAAACTGGGGATTGATATTGTAGATATGGAATATTAGAGTGCCACAAAACTCTAGAGTAGTAAGACCAGCTAAAGATTTTGCACATTACAAGCCACTTCCTCTTAGAAATATAAAACTTGATATTCTGGACAATATTCTACTGTGCTGCATAAAGGTAGGTCTATACACTGTACATCGAAATATATTTCGAAAAAACAGATTTCACAGTTTTAAAGACTTTATTTAAAGTATAAACCGTTTTTTTTTAAAACACTTTATTACATAAATTATTCTTTTTGAGAGTGACTATTATTTGCCCTGGCAGCAAACTGAAATTAATACAAAAACAAAATGAACATTTCTTACATATTTTACAAAAGAAAATAAACTCATCCATTAATGTTCATTTGGAATAGAACTGGTGACTCATTCATGATTGTCATATAGTACTAAGAATAAATAAATAAAAAAGAATAAAATCAAATAAATACTAACTTAGCAATGTTTTCCGGACTCTGTGAGTGGTGTGTTTGATCGTTCTGTACAGAAGTGCCTTGGTGATAGTCTCACAATTCTACCGCGACTGAAACGTACAAAACTACGGCATCTACAGTATACGCAACATCCTGAAATTTAGTGTAGTCGGACACATATGTAGTAATATGATTCTTCTCCCCATTTCAAAATAAACAATGCTGTGTGATACCACTGTCCACAAATATAGCCATCACTTTTTTTGACTTTGTTTTTTTAAAAAGTTTATCGTCGAGTCCATTAACAGCTTGGATTTGTTCGAGGATGCCGTTAGCTTGTGTGTTGCTTGGTTGGATGTGCGCCGCCTCGGCAGCAGAGGACTGGTCCGTGGTGGACGATGGGAGGCCTGAGACAGGGAGACGACTCATAGTATTGGACGACCTTTAACATTGCCTTGTCTGTCGCTGTTTATGATGTCCTCCGTTGATGCGTGGTTGCAATGACTGCGCTCTGGAGTGGCTTTGTCTCCACTTTGGTCCCTATGCCTTCAGTGTCTATTAGAGACAGACAAGCCTTCACCGCAGAAGCCAGCACAGTGCAACGCCACCGTGTGTTCAGTAGCTGTCATGGCCGCTCTCAGTGTGACCCAAAAAATATGGGTGAAAATATCACTATCTTTTTTAAAAAGGGGAATCTTCTTATTCATTAAGCCAACAGTTCTCAAAGTTCTTCAGTGCTTTTTCAGTTGTTCAAAGTTTTTTCCAAAAAAAAAAAAAGAACCACTTGACTAAACTTTAAATTTTTTTGCCTGTGGCAGTAAAATTAACAATATGTTTTTCTGATAAGTCATTCTTTTCAAAAGTCCCTGCAGCGTTCCGTGAGTAACCCCGTTTGTTGGTTAATTCTCCATGGGTTTTCAGAGGAGTAGGGTTGAGGAGGCTGGGTAGGAGAAAGGAGCTGGATCTAGAGAAGTGAAAGTGGGAGAGAGGGAAGAGTCTGCCCTTCAAGTTCAAATGGGCTGTTACCTCTTGCCCATCTCGTTCTGTCTGAGGAACTGGATGTTGTTGCTGCTGTCGGCCAGTTCTGGATACTGCTCCACAGGCAGTACATAGTAGCCGTCGTAGCCTTGTACCCTGCCTGTCGTTAGGAGCTGCTGTCTCTCCCCCTCCGTCCAGAGGCGACTGCCTCCCTTCCCATCCCTGGCCCTCTGCTGCTCCTTGGTCCAGGCTCCAGCCAAGGCTCTCTGCCTGGCCAGCTCCAACAGTCTTACCTTCTCTTCATCCACGACATCCACAGCAAGCCCGTACCGAACGCTCAGTACCAACGACGGAACTGCAAACTCCACAGTCACTCCTCTCCTCGAGCGGCCGCTCACCGTCACATTGATGCCGCTCTCCAGCGACTTGCGCCCGTTGGTGAGCCCCAGGGCCAGCAGATCACTGTCAGCAGAGCCCACTTTCACAAAGTAGTGACAGTCCTTCCCATCTTGAGTGTAGTGGGTGCCTTCAAGGTACTGGGCGCCATTAAGCACCAGAGCCACTTTACGGCTGTCGTCACTGGCCAAAGCAGACACGCCGGCTACCACCCGGCCCTCCTTCAGAGCCAGCATTACTCCTCGGCCTATTATGGGAGTGCTGGTGCCAAACCAGTGACCCGGCTTGTCTTTGCGTCTTCTGCGTTCCTTGTTGAGGAGACGACCCTCCAGGGCCATGAAGGCCTGGTTGTGACGCTCTGCAGCCTGCTGCACACCGGTGATGAGCTGCAGGAGTAAACAGAGGAAAGCTTTGTTGAAAGATCCGGTAACACACAAACAACAGTCACTTGTAAACACAACTGAGACGAAGAAGACCGGAATCTCTCAACCTCACTACGATGGGGTTAATATTGACTGATTCTGTTGCCTCAATATTTTCAGCACAGCAGACCGTACCTGTCCGTTCTCACAATGCTGGGTGGCCTGCAGCTCATATGGTGGCTCCACAAAGTAGAGCGAGTGTCGAGGGAACCCCGGGATTATGTTACTGAGCTGGAAGCCAAACATCACCAGCCAGCTCTTCACATCTACAGCAGACAGGAGGGAAATGAATTTGCCGAAAGACTAAGTTAAACATGCACAACAGTCAAAGTGAATCATTTTTATAATTAAAAAATGAAAGTGTGTTCGCCTCTGTGTGACTCATCTGCTGTTATGTGACGCGATTAGCTGCTATGTGTTGTACACTGTCCCGTGCATTAACTCTTATTCACAGTGATATGTTTCCTCTGCTCGCTTAACTAAAAAAGGTAGGCTTGTTCTAGAGAAGTACACTTTCCTTGGTTGAACTAAATTGACCTTATATCAACATTACATTCATCTTGTAAAATGTTTTGTGTAAAACCTTTTCTGTGTCTTGTGTAAATTTACAGATTTTAATATAAAATGGCTGATTTATGTTGAAATATTCAACATGTGCACCATATTGATATATATAAATCTCCTACCTGTGACATAATTCTTTACATCCAGCATGTCACTGAGGGGGTTGTTGTTCTTGAACATGTACAAATTAAATGGAGAGGGATCCTTCCCTATCTTGGGCCAGATGCTGTAGTCAGGCGAGGTCCAGCGCCCGGCCAAGACGTCGTAGTCCCGCTGGGTAAAGTGGACCAGCTTGGTCAAGGGGTCGTAGAGACCACCATGGAATCCCACCACCAGCTGGAACTCCGGGTTGGAGTCCAGGTACACTTCTCCATAGGCTGTGTACTGCACCTGGACGACACAAGAAGAATCAATTTGTTTTTGGTCGTTCTTTCACCTCGGATGGAAAGGTCAGAACGCTATGTCGGGGACAACAGAACATCCCTGGAGCTAACAAGGATTTAGTGACTTTGGGCAGACGCCAGAAGCATTTTCTATAAGCAGGTTTGTTGTTGTTGTTTTTTTTAACCCTTTTTTACATTTTTGGAGCAGATTGTAAATGCAACAAAATTTAAAAGTTACTTCCTGTCTTACCTGTTTGATCATTTGTCCATTGCTGCTAAAGACAGCCAGCGGTGTGCCAGTGTTGTCAGAAGCTATGTAGTATTCCTCTCCACTGCTCACCTCCATGGCGAACAAATGTCCCTGATCACAAGACAATTCAGAAATTCAGTACTTTTAAATTCTTCTGTATTCAGGTTTCCCAAAAAAATACATAATACATACATAATGATATGTTGAAACTTTAAGGACACTGATAGACGTGGCACTATGAATGCCTACCTGTAGGTCATAGTAGAGCGAAGAGATGTCCGAGCTGGAGTGGTTGAAGATGTGTGTGATCCTGGTGGGGTGGTTGAGGTCGGCATAGAAGAACTGAAGGTGCTGTCCCAGGCTGTTCCTGGTGGACACCCTGCGGCCCAGCCCATCGTAGTGATACACGACGCTCCAGCCGCCGGGGCCGCGGTTGTAAGCCCTCAGCAGCTGGCCTTTGGAGTTGTAGTCAAACACGTCAGAGCCGCGCTGGCTGAGGAAGCCGTCCTCATCCAGACGGTACTGGACATCTCCGAGGCGCGTGATGCGGTCTCTGAGGTCGTAGCGCAGCGGCAAAATGCGGGCGCTGTTCCCCGGATTCAGCAGGTGGAGGTTACCGTTCAGGTCGTAGCTGTAGCGCCAGGTCGACCAATCATTCACCTGGATGAAACAACGATGTTTGAAAACGGGATTCAATCAATTGACGACTTTTTAATGGCTAAAAATCCACATCATACCACGCCACGCAGAATATTTACCTTGACGCCACTGAGCTGTCCGTCTCCGTCATAATCGTAGCGGTACTGAGTCGTGTTGGCGTACGGCCCAATTTTGAGCTCTCTCTTCACCACTCGTCCCATGCTGTCGTACTGCACCGTCATCCAGTACATAAGTGACCGGAAGATCTCGTACTGGACCTCCTTGATGCGACCGTGGGTGTCGAAATGCTTGCTCAGCGTCATAACGGCAGTGGTGATGATCTGATTAATGTCGTAGTAAATGACCCCGAACTTTCCAAAGTGCTCCACCTGAGGGAAAGGTTCGTAAAAAAAAGGTGAGTCCTCTGGAAGCTAAAGGATACACATTCACAGACAATGAAAATTGTTTCGTATATTCGACAATGTTAACCAGAAGCACATTTCGGCACCTTTCCAGAGATCTCGTCGTATCGGTAGAGGTCAACAGGCAGCGGCGTTTCACTGATGACTGGCTTCATGCTGGCGATACGGAAGCTGTTGTCGTGGTAGGTGTAGTCGAACCTCGCGTTGACCATTCCCTCCTCACTGAAGCGGTAAATCTGCTTGTCGATAAGTGGGCCCATTTTGCGATAGCGGATGGTGCAAGAGAAGCCCCCGCTCTGCAGGTTGACCATCTTCAGCACGCCAGCTGTCTCGTCGTAGCCGAAAGTGACGGCGGTGCTGTCGTACACGATCTCTGACAGCTTTGCCAGCTTGCCGTACTTGTAGAGGACACGGCGGCCGGTGCCCAGGTAGTGTGTCGCCTGAGGTCTGCCGTCCTCGCTGAAGTCGTGGATGATGGAGGCGTTGCTCTCTGGGGGGTTGTAGGTGTTGCGGATGTAGCCGACTGACACGTGCGTGAACATCGTGTGGCGGGCCACACTGGGCATGGTGACAGCTGTGACACGACCTGAGGCGTCAAACTCAAAGACGTACTGTCTCTGGCTCTGCAGGAGCAGCACCATGGACTGGAGGCAGAGAGGAGGCAATATGCGGATTAATATAATAGCATTATCAATGGGTGACTTGCCTCCTGTGAAATAGCAGCAGGAGTAATTTGCTCTCAGCTGACAAATTTGAATCTTCATAACCATGAAAATGATGTATTATTTCACTCAATTCTGCAATCCAAATTGCTATTTCTTCTTGCTACCGCCTTGCCTCAGTACACTTTGACACCCAGATGACTGTTAAAGATAAATGCACTTACTTTGTCAAGGTAGCTGTAGCTCCACACCTTCCCGTCCACAAAAGAACGAGACAGGATGCGTCCCTGGGAGTCAAATTCGGTCCTCTCGCTCATGCTCCCCCTCTGCAGCCCCACAAGCTGCCCAGTGGTTGAATATGACACGTTGACCACCGCCAGGCTGCTGCTGGGCAACCACATGGCGGGCCGGCCCTGAGCGTCGTACATGATGCGCAGCGTGAACTTTCGGTGATCGTCGTAAATCTTCTCAGTGCGTGTGTTGCGGTCAAAGTCAATGGAAAGGAGATTGCGACCATGAGCCTAGAAAAAAAAAAGTTGGAGGGAACGTATTTAGGTAAACTGTTTACGCCGACATGTCTTAAATAAGGTCGTTTATGACACATAAAAAATGGAAACTCACTCTAAGCTTCCTCCCAAACACCGTGACCTTGCCCTTGGTCTGCTCCTTGCGCAGGCGCCACTCAATGGAGTTGAGGCCGTTGTCAGTGGGCAGGGTGATGTTCCTTCGGCCAATCGTAGGGCTGACAGAACCTGCCAGGATATGGGGCTCGGTGTGGAAGCTTATGCCCATACCGTTAGCGTACATGACTCTCAGGGTCCCGTTGTTGCAGAGCTGGTAGCTGTTCCTCACCTGGTCTGTGAGGTGAGACAAGCAGATAAAAGGTAAGCAAGGAAAGCAGCCACTGTGGGGGAACAGGTGAGTTTTAGCTTTTGGATTCAAAATCTGCTTGCTTCAGAGCGAATGCCAGATCCCAGCCAAATCCATAACCTGTATTTAATTGGGGTCAGACATAGTCAATAAAAAAGTGCTGGCTGCATGTTCTGTCAATTTGGGAAGGAAAAAAAACGCTGTGATTTGATTTGTTTGAATGTGATCTGACTTGAAAGGAGATGGCAATGGCTGGTCAAAACCTCTAGATCCAGAGGAAATGCTCAATACTGTCCTTTGAGCCAAGGATAAAAAATTAAGTTTACTGGAAAAGAGAAAGTCCAATCATAAGCCTAGAGGCTCATGTCAGTAAGAAGCAGATCATGTCCATAAAACATTTATGGACATGATTCCTATTCCTGCAAACTATTCTGAATGAAAATAGTCAAGCTAAACTGACATCTCTCCACAATCTCTGTATCTCTACAGTTTAATGACTCACTCTCAAACACAAGAATGGAAACAGATAAGCGCATGCCTAATGCTGAGGCTAATTTTTCTCTCAGATGTCTGAAAACAGACGTCCTGATCACAATGATGTGATTGAAAGTAAGATAAAATTATTTTCGGCTCAGAAATATCTGGCAGACGCAGAGCGAGGAGCTTTTTTTAATTTCATTTACAAAAGGTGAGGGGATCAGATGGTGTCTCCCTTTGAAGCCCTGGCATAAATGACAGTAATCCATAAGGCCAATTTGTAATAAAGCTCCAGGCACATTTTAACAATGCCTCAAACAGACAAGAGAAGCTTTTTCCATTGACTTGGCAGCAACAGCCTTTAGATAAATCTTCGCTGCTCTCCCTGTCTGAACCACCTCGTAATAAAACAGAAGCGAGGGAGTGGGGGAGAGAGAGAAATGAGAGCTGGAGGGCCAAGGAGAATTCACTGTGCAGGAGTTAATGAAGAGAGCGAGAAAGACCGGAAAGAGAGGGAGATGGTTAAGTGAGTATGTCAGCAGAGAGCTGTGCTGAAACCCACACAGTGCGGTGGAAACCTTAAATGACTTACAGCTCTGCGAACAACTCTCCCCTTTTCCTCCCGCAACGCAGGTGGATCACTGAATACATCTACAACTTATTCTCTCCGAGGCCTCGGACTTAAATATACAGTCCGAGTCTGCATTCTTACTACTTTAACGCGCCTGGTCAAGAGAAGGGAGACAATTATTCTCCTTCTTCTTCTTCCTCTCTAAACAGACCAAATAAGCTCAGGGATCATGGGAACTGGATGAGAGTTGTATTTGTATGTCGGTGCGTGCGCGTGGCTGTGTGTGTGTGAGTGTGTGTGTGTGGAGAAAGCTTGAGGGATGAGGAGGATTCACTCTACATGAGTTAATGAATTTTGCTGTGATGATATTCAAAAGCAGGATGATCCCAGCTGGGATTAACAACTATATATTGGTAATTTTACTCTATGAGAGTGGAGTGAGAGAGGGCTGGATGTGGGTAGGGGGGGAAAATAATCTCCTGGAGCATGCACATAACTGAGTGAAAATTACAAGACTTTCAATTAGAGTCGACAAGGCCGGCGCATATTTGCCATCGCAGAGCGCAGCTCTGTTTTTGAATACTAAGATTCGGTACTTCCAGAGTCTGTGTGCGTCTCAACAAAACATCAATAACATATAAGCAGACCCAATTCAGCTTTATTAGGGATGCATAAATCTTTACTTAAATCATTTTTATCTCAATTTAATTTACACTACCTATGTTGCTGAGCCCAGTATTTGTCACCTTCCTGCTACCAACTCTTGACAAGTAGGTGGCAGGAAAAATTGACAAGTGTTATAAAATTCATGACCAGTTTGTTTCCCAAACCCTGCCTGTCCTTTATGCTCTAGGTGTGTTGTGCTTCTACCTTGCACCACAGTGTACGAGGCTTCCACCGAGGACAGGTTGGTGATGACCGTGACATCGTCGTCTCTGCTGGAGCTCTCAATGTCGATGTTGATGGAGCGCTCGATCTCGCGGTGGAGGCTCGTCACCATGCCCGTGGGGTACGTCACGTTGGTCAGGCGACCCTCACTGTCGTACCTGGGAGACGGGAGATTGCGGTGAGGGTGACTGGCAAGGGAAGGGAGCACTCAGCAGAGATAATGGAGCGCGCATGTTGCAGCACACCCAAAAACGCTGCCTGAGAGGAACGTGGAAAAAGACCATCCCTAGAGGGGTTGCATGTAGTTGTAAGAGCTAACACTGGGGGGCAGCAGCACACTGTGCGAGATGTCAGATGAATAGTTGGGGATGCAGAGCAACAAGATAAATATAAAACCTGTGAAACTCGTTCCTTTTGTATTTCAGATTGGTAGAAAAGTGGTGGAGCCACACAAAGACCCATTCAATCTCTTTCCCACCATCACAAGCACTCACTGGTAAAACGTGGTCCATCCAGTCTCGTCGGCTTTGGTTGCCAGGAGGCCCGTGCTGCCACTGTAGCCCATCAGAGCCACCTCCTGTCCCAGGGCGGACACACTGCGCAGCCCCCCGGTGGGGTCCAGTCCCAGGGTCACCACTTGGTTCTCGGGCAGCAGCACCAGCCTGAGCAGGCCGGCTCCTCCTCCCTGGCCCAGGCCGTCCCTTCTCACCTTCACGGTGTTGTTGCAGTTATCCACCAGCATGGCCAGCTCTCCGTCGGGACCGTAGGTGAAGTTGAAAAGCGGCTCCCCGGTCACCAGGCTGATCGTCTGAATGTGAAGCCCCTCCCCGTTGAAGACGTACAGCTCCTGCTCCCTCGGCGACGCCACCTCGTACTGCGCCGATCCCCCGTACCCCACGCTGGAGACGGCGGGGCCTGGCCGGTTGGCTCGCACGGCCCTGATGCGAATGTTGTTGAGGTCCGCGATGAAAAGCGTCCCATCGGGCGACACGGCCAGGGAGGTGGGCGAATTCAGGCCAGCGTCGGGCGCGTAGCCGTCATCGCCGTAGAAGCAGTTGCAGTTGACGTCGTTCTTGCAGTCGCAGTCGGACGCGACACCAGCCAGGAGAGAGATTTCTCCATTAGTGCTCACCTGTGAACAATTCACAGACAGAAAATGGAAAAGGAGAGGTTAATGATGAGATGACGATGAGGGGGGGAGAAAAGGTGCCATCAATGAAAGGAAAAGTGCTACCAAAAGCAAAATTCATTTAAAATTATCAAGACAGAGGAATTGAAAAAAAAAGTGTCTGAACTGAATGTAGAGCGTCTGGAGATCTGAAACAATCCAAGAATATCTTTAAAAAAAAAAAAACAAACACCCACACAGCTCGGCCAGCTGTGCTGTCAGTTCTGCTAGCCAACAAAATAACTTTAGACAAAAAAAAAAAAAACTAAGACAACCAGGCAGCCAAACAACTGTGTTCGGGACCGTTCCATCTCATACCTGTCTAACTCTGTTGATCTTTTTCTCGTCTGTCTCGGCGATGTAGAGGATGCCAGTGTGGGACAGAGCGATGGCTGTGGCGCTCTCAAGGGCCGCATGTATAGCCAGCTTACTGAGGCTATAGTCAATCCCTGGCACTTGGCAATGCATGGGCCGGCCTGCTATGATGCTCACCTGGATGCATGGACAGAGGACACAACATCGATGACCCAACAGCAGAGAAAGGCAACAATGGTTTGCTACTGAAACAGTTTGGATGAAACTTTGTCCTGAGATTCCACAAAGTAGGATATTCCTGGGACTAATTAATCAGTAATGTCGCCACCACTGTAAAACTTTGTTCGAATTTGAACTTTTACTTCTAAATTGGCTTGAGGAAGTCTAATTGGGACAAAATCCTGTCAAAAGCCTACAGTGAGTGTCCACCCTAAGGGCTTTGCAGTGGCGATCCAGCCTTGTGGTACCGACCTGGTGGTTCTCCGTGATGCGTAGGATGACATTGTTTTCCAGGACATAAAGGGAGTTGTCCATGGGGTTCACCGCTAAGTCCGTGGGCCACTCGAGACGCACCTGATGGGCGGAAGCAGAAGTTATACACCAGACAAATTCTATGCAGAGGCAGGCCTTTTGAAAGGGCGCCAAGGTTCAGACAAGTTTCTTCTTCATTTTTTTAAGTGACTGCAGTCCTCACTCTCTTTTGATCCATTCATTTATCCGTGGACTCTTTAATCCTTCCCTAAATCAGTCTCTCCCTGACCTCCTGGCTGGCACGTGTCCACACGATCGTCATAGCTCAGCACTCATGGGGCTCTTAGATCAACATCTATCACGCCATCACATCTCGCCTCATCCGCACTTCCCCCCCCTAACCGCCTCACCTGGCTGACGTCCATGCTGTTGTCACAGCTCAGCGGTCGCACGGCAGTCAGATCGTTGGCCCCCAGTAGAGTGGAGATGATGCCGTTCTGGTCCACCTTACGGATCATGGTGGCATCCACAAAGTACATCAGCCCGTTTTTATCCACTGCGATACCTGTCAGAGCAGAGATGAACACCATGAAAGACGACTCATAACTCAACCGCTGCGGGCAACCCGTAGACATTTTAAGTCAATTAAACTTCACTCTTTCCACTGGCTGAGAACGGATAGCGGTTCTGACAGCCGAATTGCTCAATGCTTCATCGAATGAGAGGGAACAAAGTGATGGAACGGGCATTGAACTGTTAGAGAAGTGTTAGTTTTGGGATGACTCATCGGGATGCGGAGTTGAGCTCATGCTCCTCCCAGAGGGCAATTGTAGACTGCAAGCAGCTTCTTTAGAAAGCCGAGTGATCTGTTGCACTCTGCTACCTTGCTTGGTTTCTCCTTGCTGTTTTTTTTTTGTCACCCCCACTTTTCTACTTTTCATTTGTTTTCTGCCTTTCTCTCTCTCTCTCTCTCTATCTCTCTCTCTTTTTGTGTTTACCAGTGGTGCAGTGTCAGCCTTGTCGGTCTAACAGGCAGGGAGGCGTTCAGACAGGTGTGTTTGTTCGAGGCAACCGTGCCCCGAAATAACTTCTAGATGCACTCAGATACACAGCAGCAGATGGAGGATACGGCAAAGGGCACAGAGTAAATGAGAGAG
>JAOXYL010000065.1:19080921-19097716 GCA_028564955.1 Terapon puta | reverse complement strand
TGTGTGTGTGAGTGTGTGCGTATCAGATTGCAATCCCAGTGCTTGTGGTGACAGGGAAATGAGACTTTGTGTCTCAAAGCACTGTGGGTGAATCAAAGGGATCTGGCACTCATCCATCCAAAGTGACAGTGATGTCAATATGAGACAGTGATTGACTGACATAAAAAGTCACGCACTCACACACACACTGGCACGACCGCGTGCATGCATACGCATACGCGCGCACACACACGCGCACGCACGCACACGCACACGCACACGCACACACACACACACACACATAAACAATGTGAGAGAGATATTTTTCTGATCACAGTGAGGTGAAGAGCTTTACCTTTCATCACATAACTTTGGTGCTTCAAAGGCCATAGAAACTAAGACTCCTGGGGTCTGCAGTTGAGAGGCAACCTAAAAACGGCTAAATCATGTTCTTTTGTAATCCTCCCACCCCTATTTCTAAGAAGTTTGCTCCTCTCCTCTCTGTTCGCCCACCTCTTACGTCAGCCCCCCTCTTCTAATTCCCCAAGGTCTTTCTTTTGCCTCCACTTCTCATTTCCAAATGCCTTTAACAAAGTGGAAGGGAGCTGCCAGTTTAGTCTGACTGGGTGCTGGTGTCTTTGTGCATGCCCACGTGTTGACACGCAGACACATATCAAACAGGCACCTCCACACGCACGCAGAAATACCCTGGGGGAGGGGGGGACCTTACCGATGGTGCAGTGCTCTCCGTTCCAGCCCTGGTGACACTGGCACTTCCCATCCTTGCAGGTTCCATGCTTGATGCAGAGCGGGTTGCACACTCGCTGGTCACAGCCTGCACCGGTCCAGCCCTCCTCACAGCGGCAGGCTCCGCCCATGCACACTCCGTGGGTCCCGCAGTCAACTGAGCACACCTCTGAAGGCAGGAAGCGAGAAAGATTTGGGTCACAAATTTTATTTCTGGATACATGAGTTGATTTTTTTTTGTGTATTTTTGCTGTTTGTCAGATGTCACACTGACACAATTCAGAAACACTCCTGAGTGAGTGCTGATTAGGTGACTTGCAGGTCATAGGATGTCTGAGTGAGTTTTTTTTTAGACACCTGGGTACGTATAGCTGTTGTTTTTGCAGCATCAAAATGCCTATATTTTGGTGGGAAGCAGACCCTGAGTACATGTTGAACATTATTGTTGAAATGCCATAGAAACAATGGTGATACGTCATCAGGATGTCTAAGAAACTTTCACTTTTAAACCCCAGTTTTATCCTGCAGATCAAAAAATCAGTACCAAGAGTGACTTCATCCCCTGACAGTGAGTAACAATGTCAAATTATCCTGGCAAGTGGCAAGAAACACAAATGCCCAGAGCTGCCAAACAATCAAAGACAATCAAACCCGCATTACACTAAATACAATTCTCCCCCATCCACCTTCAATTAAAATCAGCGATTATGGTGTTGTGAAGACAGGGTTTATTTCCTGAGCCTCCATTACAGTCACTGTTTGGGAGCCTCAGATGTTGCAGGCAGCGACGGTGCATGTGGTGAGATGTGACAATCCCGCTCATGTACTCAGGACCCCCGGTGTGCAGGGAATGTAGGATGTACAGATGTTTTGATACACACTTGCTGAGAGATCCTGCGGTGTGGAACAATGTTGTCTTTATTAAAGTTAAGCATTGCCTCTCTCATAACAAATGCTGGAGCTCTGTTTGTGATCCAGAGACGGGAGGCGCAGTGAGGCTGGCATGGCAGAGGCTGCTGTCTCTCTTATGGTGGTAGCTTAACAGCTTTATTTCACTGGGATAGAAAATCCTGGATGTTGAGTATTTCATTATAAAAGGCATTTAAACACGAACTCAACTACATTTACAAGCTAAATCTACTTTATTTTTTCACTCTATCAAGGGTTGCAGCTGGGAATTATGAGTGTCATGCTCAGGAACCGTCACACCGCACAGACATTCCTCCATCTTTGGTTTACTGTATGTGTCACCATCCACAATTTAAATTCAACTGCAACATGCGTCTGCTATACCAACATCACCTCTTTGGGTTGTAGGGCAAAATTCAAATCATGATCCGTCATGCTTGTACTAGTCGGACCTTGCAGGTCTTCACACAGCGGTCTTCCACCTGCAGCTATAAGATGGGTGGGAGGCTTTAACTTCGGCCTTGCTCTCCGGAACAAACGTTTGTCACAAAAAAATAAAACTGACATTTTCTTAGCTCCTGTTTGTGTGTGGGTCTGTTTATGTCTGTGGGTGGGTGCGGGGGGTATGTTATGCGTTTGTTGGTGTTGTTTGTGGGTGGCTGTTCTTCATTTTTCTTAAAGATTTTCGTCCTTTGTCATTGTTGCTGCTTGTTTTGTATTTTATATTCTTTTATGCATGTTACATGTCGCTCCTGTTACATCCAGCCTATTGTAATAAAATGTGCTATATAAATAAAAGTGCCATGCGTTGCCCATTTTGGATTTTGAGCACTGCCCTGATAACCGTAAAAAGCTGTCATAACCATACTGTCACTGACAGTCTATTGAGACAGATGATTTTATATAGCCTTGACAGTAAAAAAACTTGTCACATTTTGCTCCTGTTTGTTCCAATTTGGCTTCAATAATATAACAGTTGCTGTATCCTATCGCTCAGCAAGTCGTATTGTTTGCGGCTTTGAAGATTTCATCCAAAACGCAGTTTGAAAACCAAAGCAGTATGAAAACCAAAGCAGTATGAAATAAAATGGTAAACTAATTAGACATGTACCCAGGGGGATCACACAATATGTTGGGATATGGGTAGTCAGTGGCCCTGTTCTCCTTACTCTGACACCTCAAAGTCGATCTTTACCTCATGTATTAGACTGTGAACCAGCTCTGCAGTTGCACTCACCCATGGAGCAGTCTGGTCCCATCCAGTTGGGGTCACAGCTACACAGCCCGGTGTCTGGTATGAAGGCCCCGTGGCCGTGGCACTGGTCTGGGCACTGGGCCCTGGGCAGCTCGCAGTGGAGCCCTCCCCAGCCTGGCTTACAGTGGCACTCCCCATTCACACAGATGCCATTGTTGGAACAGGTCGGATCCAGGCAATCCACTGCATTAAGCCAGAGATACACCAATGTGAAAAAAAACACAAGCAAAGAAAAACAAAGTGAGCAAAAAGCACGAGAAGCTATAACATTTCACATTAGAAAAAATCGAACATTATGGGTATTTTAAAAAGAAAGATGTGGCAGAGGACATATTTTAATTCCTTGGGAACACAGAAAGATAATGAAATAAAAAGAAAATATTTCCAGACGTATTACTAAGGCAATTAAAGCACACAATAATGAATAGCTGAGTCCATAATTGGGGCACAGCAGCAAATGTGTTCCACTCTCAAGGAGCAGCGAGCCTCGCTGACACATTATGCAGTGTGAGCACTTGTGTATGCATTAGTGTGTATGCGCATATGCGCTAATACATGGGGGAGAATCTGACACTGTCAGTCTGCCAGGTTGACAGGCAGCTCTGAGTCCAAGCAGTGAGTGAAAACCAATTTGACAAATTACCTCCTCCCGGCAAAGCGCCCACCCATCCCTCTTCTGGCCTCCTCTCATTGCTCTGTCCCGGTCGCTCCCGCTTTCTCTCCCTCTCTCTCTCCTCGTCCTTTTTGTCTGACACCTCTCCCACCCTCTCCCTCCCCGAGCATGATTGACCCCACCGCACACACACACTGATAAAGGCGCGCGCTCGCGTATAACCTCGGCCCTGCATTTCTGTTTGCCTGGCAGAAACGGCGGATCACAGCTATCGATTTTCATGTCGCCGGCACTCCAGGTAAATTGTTTGAGGGACTCTCCTGTGATGAATATCAGATTTGAGACCAGAGGAGAAGGGAAAAAAAATTGGATGAGAGGGAGATGGAGAGAAAAAAAAATGAAGAGCAGGAGAAAATGCTGACCTTGTTCTCTGGTCCTGTGTCTTGACTCCTTCTGTCTGTCACTCTTTTCTTTCTTCCCTTTGTCTTTCTTTCCCTCTCCTCATCTCCACCCCCGGCAGCCGGCTCTCTCTTTTCTCCCTCCCCTGCCCATTTCTCTCTTTCTTCATACATATTCACCTCTCACCGCTGCCCTGACTCCCCTCTCCATCTCTTATCCCTCTCTTTTTCTCTCATGCTTTCTATCTTTGTGACGACAGAGAATGTGGCTGGGCTGATCTTTCTTAACAAGGATCAATAGAAGCAATTTCATCCCTTAATAAAATCTCTGATGTGTTTGGCCGCCGTACCATACTTCATCTGTACATATGGAGGCAACGGATGCTCAGTCAGAGTAAGATTATCCCATGATGAGCTGTCTAACTGGAGTTAGACGAAGTGTGTGTGCCGGCGCAAGATGTGTTTGTCGTGGTGCAAATATTTATGTTTCTTTGAAAAATAATCACTCGTCAAAACCCACAAGTCCGGGCAGATAAAAATAGCTGAGACAAATGAACCCATCACACATCCTCGAGGACCACCACACCATTAACTCTGCCTCCGCTCACCCTCGGCACAGTTCTGCCCTTTGTAGCCGATGGAGCATACGCAGTTGCCGTCGGTGCAGGTGCCGTGGCCGCTGCAGAGCGGGTCGATGCACTGCGTGACGGGGACGTCGCACTCGGGCCCCTTCCAGCCGCTGTAGCACACACAGGAGCCCTTGTCGTACTGGCCGTTGCCGCTGCACAGCACCGGGCACGCCGCTGGAGGAAGGCGAGGAGAGAAGGAACGGAGGGGGAGAGATTAAAACTCTGTGCATGACAAAGGAAAAACAATTAGCAGCCTTTTTAGAGATTCTCAAAGCTGCGAAAAGCCGCGCGGCCCACCCACCCGCACACACCCACACCCACCTAACCCCGCCAACACTTCAGTGTGCAGGAGGGTGAATAGAGTGGTTAAGGGGCTGGAGAGTGGCAATGACATGAAGAGTAATTACAGGCAGGGGTAACTAAACTATTCATCAAAGCTGTCTATCCCAGGTGAGCACGGAGCCGGGGAGACGCTAGCTAGGGGAGCTGCCATTCATCATCAGTCATCTTGTCTCAGCTCCACCTAAGGCCATGCGCCATCTCACGGGCGCCTAATCCTCCCTGCTTGCCGAGCGGAGCTGAAATGTGCCTGCTCGTCTAATTAGACGGTGGCGGTGGCGGCGGAATTTTATGACGGGTGGAAACACATTTGTGAGCAGCTAATACCTTTGGAGCAGTCCATGCCGTGGAATCCTGGGAAGCAGTGGCACACGCCAGAGTTACACTCTCCGTTGCCATGGCAATTGCGCGGGCACTCTTGCACTGAATCTGTGAAGAAGACAAAGTGAGACAGAGAGAGGGGAGGGGTGAGAGAGTTTGATGGCAGGCATCAAAGCGTTCGATTAAATCATTGGCACCGTTCATTCTTTTTAAGATACTACAAATCGAGTCGAGGCGCCTCTGAGCCTCGCAGTCACGCAGGCATCAAAAGTGAAATGCCCTCCTCCAAGATTCCAAACGTTCCTTCTCGGTGGATTTTTCAGAGTGTGGGTAGAGTGCATTTTGAATCCTCGAGACGCTCTCCATTACACATCCATAATTTCTCTGCACACTGTATCTGAAAATAAGAGCGATCCATGCTTTACACCCGATATTCTGGCACTCTCGATACCCATGGTTTTGGTTGTTTACTCCTCACTCTGGCCCCACCAAGGTCATTAATACTTCATTCAGGTTGCTTGGTGCAACTAGGCAGATTTTAGCTGGACCCTATGTGTGTGTGTGTGTGTGTGTGTGTGTGTGTGTGTGCGTGCATCTGTCTGGTTGTGTGCATCCATGGCTTCAGTGCTCTGTCCATCTTTAAGTGCCTTTTAACCCACTTACTAAACAGAACAAAAAGGTTTGGGGGGGAAGAAACAGGGTCGATGCTAATCATTAGGAGGTATTTTGGACTTTCTTCCGTCCTTTCCTCTTTCTCATTGCGCTTTTTTTCCCGGCTTCCACTCTTCTCACACAAAGTGTCGCTCAGCTCCGCTTCCCTCTCTCGTACTTCCTCCCTCTTTTCAGCCGTTTCTCCCAAATCTCAGCCCCATGTCTCCCTCTTACCCTAATGCCACCCTCTCTTCTGCTCCCCTCTTCAGCTCCTCCTCCTCCCGTCCTTCACTCCACTTCACTCCATTCTGGCTTTGCCCCCTCCATTATGTCTTTTCCTCCAGCTCCCCCTCTCACTACTCACTCTAATTCTGCCCTCGCCGCCTCTGCCTCTCCTTCTCTCCTCTACTCCTACTGCTGAAAGCTCTACCGCCAGATATTGACAGTGAAGGATTCTTTCACTCGGCTTGACTCTTTCTATCCATCCCCCTTGTTCTCACACTCATGCCTCCAACACAGTTGAAATGATTCGGGGTGCTGTTTCAGTTCCTAAAAACATCCAACTTACAGGGTTGTGGTGGCATTTTATTGAGATTCTGGCTTCAATTCGGCTGATTTTTACCCTTTTCACACATGCTTGCACACACCACGGAAGTGATTCTACACTCTCTATTATGATAAGTTGAGTTTTGTTTTTGAATGCATACTATCGATGTATCCTACTACGTTTTGGCAAACACAAACCTTATAACTCACTGAGTGGTCCTGCCTACTTGACAATGTTGCTATAGTTATGCTGCTAGTGGCACCGTTGTGCACATGCGGCTGGTGAGTGTTTCTGCACCCTGTGTATGTGTAAAATCTTCAAATTGTGGAAAAAAAATCGGACTAAAATGCTACGATGTCCCCCCTCCACCGATTTAACACATTGGAGCCTGTTTACAGGTCTTGGAGAGTAATATGCTGCAAATGTAAAAAGACATGGATTCAGCTTCAAAGGAGCACTGCAACATCTGTTAAACTGCCTCAAATGATGTCACTTGAGTCAGCATCAGTTGGCTCTGGACTGCTAATTTGAACAATTTCACAAGGAAGGAAGAAAGTGTGGAATAACACAGACAATGTGTCTAGTTCTGCAGCCTCCAGTATTATACTTAATTTAAAAAATTCTATGTTTTACTGTAGGAGTGCCTTGCTAAAACAGTGAAGTACTCTTATAAATCAGTATCGTTGCTAACAAATTGCTTTGTCTCTCCTCTTTCCATCTCCTAAATGCTGGTGCTTGATCTCATTTTACCTCCCAACCTGCCTCTACCTCCTTCAGCTCCGTCCTTCCCTCCACCCACACCTACGAGCTCAACGCAGCCTACACATAAACGCTGACTCTGTCTCACCCATGATGTTTGTGCTGAAGGAAACCGTCTCTCTCTCCCGACCGTCGTTGTAGAAGGCCAGGTGCCAGGCCCCGGCGTCCAGGTACTGGACAAACACCGCCTCGTTGAGGACCACAGTTTGGATGCTCCTCCTCTCCCGTGGAGACTCGACCACGCTCCACTTCTCCTTCCCGTCCAGGCGTTCCATGTAGTCATACTGCAGGAGAAAGGGGGAGGGGAGGGAGAGTTTTTGGGTTGAACGGAGGTAAGAATGCATGCATGAAATCCATGATTCAACTATGAAACGCTGCACAGTTACTTTTTGGGCTGTGAAAAAATGACCCCTAGTTGTATATGAAGGCAGATTAAAAGATGGAGGAGGTAAGTGTGGCTGGAAATGTCCAGGGGAAGGATGAAGAATGCAACAGAGAGATCCTTGAGGGCTGCCATTCTTTCTGGGTTTCTGGAAACATGGCAGAAAGTAGCCACGACTTTACGGTCTTTACCAGCTTCAGTCAGGTCAGGCAGTGAAATGGTTATTCAGATGCAATTATTCTATTCTACAAATCAAATCCACTGTTAATTGAATGGTTTCTAATTAATAAGAGGCAATAAAAGTTACATTACTGTGAAATTTAATTAAGTGTAAATCTTAGACTGAATTAGTTTTTTTAAATAACTATTATAATGAATCACAAATGAATTTTAAAGATGTCCCATGACACAAGCTATTTTTTTAATGCGTTCTCCATTTTAGTTGATCAATATGAAGATAAAGGGTCCCTAATGAATTAAATGATAATTATATGATTAGCCCGACACCCTAAAGGTGCAAAAGAAGAAGAATCTACACCTGCTCGTGCCAGATTATACCTGTGCGTGTGAGGGGGGCAGGCCCTTGCGGATGTACACTCCAAACAGGGCGTCCTTGCCGAGGGAGATGTTGAATTTGAGAAACTGGGGTAGGCTGAGGTGGAGCAGGGACCTCCAAAACACGCCTGGGGGCACTTCTTGGGTCACCCGCCTCCCGACCTCAATGTTGCCCGTGTCTATGCTGCTGTTCCGGCCTGCCCAAGGACCTGGAGCGAGGGGAAAAGAAACTGCATAATCTGTGATTAGAGACATTGATTGTCAGAGTCAATAGTTAATCATCACAGTTTACTGGAAATAATCTCCTATAAAAATTCATGGCCATTGGACAGTGGAGGACGAGCACCATTAGCTCTGCAAACTGCGCGTCCACGGTTCATGTCGGAACGAGCGCTGCTACATGTGAGGGTGGGATGCAAAACGACGCCGTTGCATCAAAGCCTGCAAGAAGACTGTGGACTTTGTTGTCTGGGCTGAAATGAGAGTGGGCTGATAGAACTGCAGGGCACAGCTTTCCAAGCAGACGCGCAGACAGGCACGAACGCAGAAACACACAGCATCCTGCAATCAGGTCAGTCATCTAACAGCAGAGTGTTGGGGCCCAGACACAAAAAGACTGAGAATGAGTGAGTGTGTGTGTGTGTGTGTGTTTGTGTGAGCGTTTGTGTGCAGAATAGCGAAGAAATAAAAGTAACAATGAGAAGAACAACAGCAGCATCTGGCCTAGACGGCTGGGGAACACAACAACAGTCCTCTCATTAATACAGAATACAGACACAGAGCAGCAGCCCACACGTACCTATAGTCCATGCTGTGTGTGTGTTATAGAGCGAGATCGAGCGAGTGAAAGAAGAATAGATTGAGAATCGCATGGGGGCCTTAAAAGAGGGAAGGGAAGGGGGGGGGGGGGGGGGCAGTTGGTGTTTTACCTCGCTGCTGACTGAGACGATAAACCTAGCGCGGCACAACTCAGCGGAGTGGTTAAACAGCAGATACTGATAGCACAGCTAGCTCTGTGTCATGAATTATGAAAATATTCTAGTTGGTGCGAGACTGTTTGGGTGCACAAAAAATAAAAATCTATTGGACTGTTTTATATGTATGTTAGACACAGCAGAAATAGCATTAAAAAGCCATGAAGGATAAGGCTGGGGTTTTTTATGCATTTTCCTTGTTTTCTGACAAATCCAACAATGTGTCCTTAATACTGTCTGACTTCTCCACCCAATCTGCACCACTCTGCTCGAAGCTAATTTGTTCCCACTGAAGATTGTAAATCTTTAAAAATGGATCACAAAATATGTATCTTTACTGTAGGTGTAAATACTGCATTTGTTGGGGACTATTTTTAGCTGTGGTTATATGCGTAATGTGGCATGCCTGTGAGCGTTTACAGCACCAAAACTCTGTAGGCAGTACAGAGTCAAAATAAACCACGGTGCCCATGTTCGCCGTAATGAAGGAACATGTTACGCAATGCAATAGAGTGGCTCACTGATGTGTTTTTAATAGTTTTTGGGCAACAGTGGAGCTCTACGGCACAGAGGGAAAAGATAAATCAGGTGGGTACACAGACAATACCAGGAATCTCATTCAGTGCTGGTTTTGGTCTTTTTTTTAATTGTTGACAATAACAAAAAAGAATATCAGCCTGATCCTTTAACGAGTAGCATGTAATGTCCTTCAGTAGTGAATGTAGCGTTGTGTCTCTACATGCGGCGTGTGGATTTTCATGTGGGGTGTGCGTGCTTGTAGCTCATACCTCTGCCTCCAGAGGGCAGCGTGGCCACATCACTGTTGACAGGCAAGCCAGCTCCCAGTCCGTTGTTTAACACGGGGCCGTCGGACGGCTTCAGCTGCCATGTCAAGCCCAGCAAGTTGATCGCTGCACACAAAGGGATGGAGAGGGAGAGAGGGAGGGAAGAGGAGGGGGGGAGAGAGTGTGAGGACATATGGCTCGAACGGTGAATTGTCTACAAGTCTGGTGTAAAAAAAAACTCATCACGCCAAAGAAATACAGGAGGCCAACCCTCTATGTCTGATGTGTCATTTATACAGCAGCCAGCGTGGTTTTTATAGAGCGCTGCTTTTATACTTGTGTTAGTGCATAATCAATCAAAAGCACTGTTAACAAAGTGGCAGATAACCTACAGCACAAAAACCGAGGCACGTCTTACAAAACAGACAATTAAAAAACCATAAAGATCCCTCTCTTGTTCCCTTTCTTTACCTCAACCTCTCACAACATTCTTTCAACCTGACAGCTTCTCCCGCTTTTATTTGGAAGCCTTTACACCGTCTCGCGGAGAGCAAGTGACAGATTGGTCTCTGAAGAGATCGCTCCATGACTCTCCTTTTCCCATCTTCCTTCCTTTTGTCCTCTGTTGTGTTATTGTGTGCTGGTGGTATAAGACTGCTCGAGTGTGTTCGCTCTTCACTTTGTCAGCTCTTTACTCCCCCTGTGTCGCTTCCCTCCTTAGCCTGCTGCCAAACATCTCCTCCCACTCCGGGAAAAATAAATAAATAAATAAAACGGGAGAGAGGAAACAGCGCGAAAAAGCTGAACAGTAGAAAACAGTCCGTTCTCTTACTGTACACAAAGGCAGAAGTTGTGTGATTTTTTTTTTTTTTTGAGAGTGTGTGTGTGTGTGTTGGGGGTAACAAGTATGCTTTTAAGTCTTGCAAATCATTGTTTTTAATGCCTTTGAACAATCTCCTGAGCAGAGAGAAACTGGAAATGCATCTTTTGCTGTGTCTGAATATTTAAAACAATGTTACAGAAAAGGCACAGAGCACCTGCAGTGTTGCATATATACATGAATACAGAGATGTGGGTTTTACAGGATGCGCATGGCGTGGATGCGTGATTGTGTTTGATGCATTATGGAGGTGTTACTGCATGCCTCTCAGCGTTGGCCTGATCCCGCCCCTCCCACCACCACCACATGATCCTCATAACACCTGCATAAGAAGCCCGGGAATCGATTTCCCTCTTGTCAAATTCTATCTCCACTTCCAGGGTTTTCACGGAGATGAGTGTAAAAGTTGCAAGAAAAGGGGATGCGGCTTTAGGAATTGCTGCCGGGGCAGACTCATTCTCACCCCCGTTGTCCCGTCTCTCTCTCTTCCCCCCCCCCCCCTCTCTATCTGTTTCTTTGTTTCTGCCTTTTTAATGTTTCTTCCCATTCCCTCTCTCTCTCGCCTCCCTCTTTCCTGGTCAAAGGAAAGCGCTGACACCTCGGCTGCTGCCCGGCCTCCACTGTCAGCTCTTTTTTATTTTTCATGTGTGGGGGGGGAGGCTGGTGTAGAGAGCAAGGGAGTGCGAGTGGGGGAAGCAGAGAAACTACAGTGTCCTCCCTCCCCCCCGTCTCTTCTCTCTTGTATCCACCTCTTGGCCTCTCCTCTCTCATCGCGCTGACCTTCATTCCTCTCCCTCTTTTCCTTTTAATTCTCCCTCTTCTTCCCCTCTTATCTCCACCTGTCTTTTCCTCGTAGATAACGCAGACATGCACCCGTGCGCACATGCAGGCGCACGCACACGCAAAGATGGTATCACTGGAAGCAGTCGATGGAAAGATTACCTATTGAATCAGTCAGAGACAGTAAGCAATGGTGAGCCTATTGTGACGGTGCTCTCAATCTAGGTCATCCCCAAGAACACATCAGACAGCCCTATAGTTAGCTTATTGTCTGTGTCTGTTCACTGTGTGTGTGTGTGTGTGTGTGTGTGTGTGTGTTTTGAGGGTCGGCGCGTGTGTGGATTTTCCCGAATGACTTTTTTTTTCCTTTCGGCTTTCGTTTTTTTTTTCTGCAGGTGGTTATACAGATCTGACCGATAGATGGCACTCTTACTCCTTGGCGACAAGAGCACAAAAAGCCAAAGCTCTGTCAACAGGTTCCTTCGCAGAAGCACAGAGAGCACGAAAGACCCACAGACAGAGAGAAAAGCAGAGACAAAGAGAGACACTTGTTATCATTCTCTTTACAAGTACCATTCCTCATTTTAACAACACTTCTAACTTTGTTAGTCTGTAATTTTAGCCAAAATGAAACTGCTGAAACTGATGTATTTAGCTTTCTGTTGCCATAATTTTAAGCATTTTCTTTTCGGATCATAATTGCCGTAATTACTGTTTTCAAGCTGCATTGGAAGGCTTTATTAAGTGCCATGCCAATAAAGCCTATCTGAATTGAATTCGGAGAACAAGAGAGACTGTCTGACTTGGGCCACGTTCCTCTCCAATCTCGGTCTCCTTGCTCGCGTTCATTTTAACAGACGTGCGCATTTCACACACGTGTACACACACATGGAAAGATCACAGGGAAACAGGTTTAACAAGCAAACGAGTTGGATAAAAAATAGATCAGTTGCTTCATGAGGATTTTATGTAATCTCGATGCATAATTCAGAGAGGCAAAGTGCTTGCCAGTATCATCTGCACAAGACAGCATCTGAAACAGAGGCAGCACACGTGGTCCAGTGACAAAAAAGCAAAAAAAAAAAAAAAATCTGAAAAAGCGGACTGATGGACAGAGGGACAAAGGAGGTGAAAAGGAGGAGGTGGTGGCCGGGCTTAGAGAGGGGCCAACGGTCAGGAGCTCTTGAAGAAATGGTGCCGAACCGCGGCAGAGGAGAGGAGGAGAGGAACAGAGAGAATACTGGAGGACAGCAAGAACTGAGAGAATATTAAAGAACATATAAAATCCCCTGAGGGGGAAAAAAGAGCATGAAAACAGGCTAGAGATGATGTTGCAGAGAAGAGAGGAAGAGATGAATAAGGGCCTCTACGGGTGAAACGAGGAAGAGAGGAGAAGAAGGCAACTGGAGAGGAAAGATTTAAGGGATGAGTGGCTCTGTATTCATTGACTGGTTGGGTAAGAAAAGATGGTCGTGATTCATCCTCTGACAGTAAGTGGTTCACAACACAGGCAATCAGACAGAAATACAATGCTCGTGTGTAGGCTACGTGTGTTTTGAGAAATATTTATACGTCTCAGAGTTAAAGGGTGTAAATGGATTTCTGCATGAGAGGAAAAAACAGCGGCAGAGATGGAGAAAGGTGACTTTGTGGCAGCCTGTGCACCGAGTGTCCCCTGACTGGAAAATATTGTATCATCATCATTCTGTTCTCTGGAACATGTTCCAACTCTTCAAACTCTCCCCCCCTCTCTCTTTCCTCCTCTGCGTATGGATGTCTCCTGCTTGTTTCTGCCTCACCTCAACCATATCATTGCCTATTTAAATGGCAGCATTTCCCACTGAACCAATTGCACTGCTCCTAATTGCACCAAAGGGGGAGAATGGCCTCTTGCATGTTTTTTTGTATGTAATCTCTCGCAATGCGACTCACATTACACAAAGAGCATAAGTGTACATGTGCGCGCACACACACACACACACACACAGGCAACACACTTTTCTTTGCCATCTCCCCTGGCCATCCTGATAAATGCATATTAACTGTTCTAATTCACCACTAAATTAACAACTCTGACCTCAATTAGGGCGGTAATTGTAGCTGAGACCAGCCCCCCATCCTTGGCCTGCCCGCTAATTGGTTTAGGAAGCCTTTTCCCTGCCTTTTTGATTTTTGCAACCCCCCCACCCCATCTCCAAGGCCGTTATTTAACAACCGGGTAGACATTTTGTTGTCCAAAACAAACACATGCACAAAAAACAGCCACCTGAGAACACGCACACTCGCAGTTTCTCTCGCACCGTTCTCTGTGTCTTTGCAGCGCCGGGCTGCAGCGCTAATATCAGAGAGACTGAGGAAAGAACAGTGTGCTGCCTCGGGTTCTCAATATTCAGGCCGTTTGGGATATTTCTTAGAATTTACCACACAATATCCACTTATGTAGTCTATAAATAAAGCAGCCTTCTCTCACAGCTAAGTTTTGAAGGCGCTGCTTGCTGAGATCATTTAGAGTCTCAGACAGAGGGACGGGGGCGGCGGTTGGCTGCTGCCCTTGGGGGTCATGTACACTGAGAGAGACAATTTGTCTGCTTGTGAGTGTGTGTGTGTGTCTGCGTATGCATGCTTAAAATTGCATGGTATTAACAACAAAGTGCACGCGCACGTACGCCGGCACACACTTTGCAACCCCCGACGGGACCTCCTCACCCAGCTGATGCAACTGAACTGTAATTGACTGCAACACAAAAGGTTATGCGAGTTGCTCGCAGCTCCTACCTGCAAAACAGTGTCTGGCGGAGAGAAACGGCAACTCACTCAATCACGCAGCAGAAATGGCTTCCTTATTGGCACTGAAATATTGAGACGGCCCTGACGCAGATGTAGCCGTGCGCGTGTGCGTGCATGCATGCGTGTGATGGGCTAAATGAAAAGAGATGTGAATCTGAGTGATGTCCTCCTTTCTGAATCCTCATTTCCTCTTCAGATATCTCCACCCTGACCCCCCCCCCTCCCCCTCCTCCCCCACGCACCTCCCCTCCCTCCCGACGCCTTCTCTTCTCCACATCAACCCACTCTGCCTCGTCTCATCCCTCCCCACCTCGGTCCTTTCCCTCTCATCGATCTGTATTAGAAACAGGATATGAGGAACTATGCTATCTTATCACAGATCAGAGGGGGAGAGAGAATGAGTGAGGAAGAAAGACGAGGAAGGAGTACGTTCTGGAGGCCGAGACAGGGGGAGACTGAGAGAAAATGAGGGAAAGAGAGAGGAGAAGAGAGGACAGCAATTTCTTTCACTTTGCCTTCATCCATCTCCTGTTTCGAACACAAGACCAGTGAAGCACCATGGGCCTAATTGGACTAACGATTGGGTCCAGATAAGACCCGCGCTAATGAATAAATGAATGAGGAAATAAATGAAAGAAATGAGCCCACGCAGGCTAATGCAGGCAATATGAACAGTCAGCAATGACGTCAGTGAGCTAGCAAAATTCTGGATTTATGCACGTGTTGAGCCAAACAATATTTCCTCCTCAGAGCACGTACTACATATCACATAAGTGCAGGTACACTAACAGGAAGTCAAAGGATGAACATCGGTGTTACCACCACGTTCTGTCTGAACAAGTGTGCACCCTGCTTTGTAGTGCCTGACCGGTGCAGATGACCCATTTATCCCTCAGGTGCAGATGGTACAGCACCTTGTGCCTGGTCCTGGCCATGCCCTGCCCTTTTCCTGGACTGGCAGCGTGCGGCAACATCCTAACCTTTATCGGTGCGACAGGCCCTGCTGCTACGGACACACGCTCTTCGTCTGATCCTTATGGCCAGGTTCTTGCATTCGCCATATGCCCAACCGTGCCTTCACCTCAGCCCATGTGCAAGCGCAAGTACTGAATGTATATGGACACACACACACAGACAGAGACACACTCTGGCATGAGCGACACATCCTGACCTCTAGCTGTTCCACCTTGGATCAGCAGAAGGGAAGCCACATGCAGAGTGAGAGGGGACTTTGGGGTCAAGGAGCTGGTTTTGGAGAGGAGCCACATTGTGAGACCTGCAGGCCCGACACAACTCAAGCAGACAGGCCACATGCTCAAGGGCTCACAATTGTTGTTTGTTAGTTAAAAAGAAAACAGGTGCATGCAGGTGTGGTTTAACTTTTTACTATTAAAAAGGGACGAGGGACTGGATAAAAAATATAAATGCATAAATTAAAACTTTAATCCATAATTAACAACTCATTTGCATTTCCATTCTTTTATTGTTACCAGAGGCGTGTGCTAAAGTGAAGGTTCTCACACTTTGGGTCAGGCACCCTAAAGGTGTTGCAAGATAAAGCTGAGGAAATAGGAATGAGGAATGAAAATCACATTTACGCAACAAACACTCTTTAGTTCTTTAGTTAGAGGAGGCACTGCTTTGCTTTAAAGGGTCACAAGTGAAATAAGTTGGAAACTGCACTATTAAGCTGTCAGTGTTTGTCACCTGTTTGCCATCAGTGTGATGTGGTAATTGTCTCAGGTGTTTTCCTCTTGATTGGTTGCCACAGGCTATGTCTTTAGTATAAGATGTGTTGTTGTTTCACATTGTGAATTTGACGCCAGACAAAAAGCTCATGACTGAAACTCTTAAAAGCTCAGCGCTGACAATGTGTGGGAATTCCACCTTTTGTCTCATATTATTTTGCTTTCCCACGCACCTGTCTAGTAGGAGTGCGATACATAACAGTCTGTTTAAAAACCAGTAAAAAAAACTAAATGAATTAACCTTACACTTACTGTAAGGCCACACTCCTCTTAAACACAGCTTTTAAACAATTACTTTGGCAGAGCAGCATCTCCATACATTTTGATTAATGACAGAAATATGCAATTTTTACAGTACAGAATTATAATGTAATATATTATAAAATATAAAATAAAATGCAAAACTCATCGATAAGAAAAATGGCTAGAATATTTCAGCAGAGCGATATATCTTTGAACAGTAAAAATCATTAACATGTTATTATGTAAGGGAGCAGTGATATGAATGCGCTGAAGTGAGGCACTTATAACCGGGTAGAACGGGCAGTAAGCGATTGTGATCAGTCTGGAACAGCGAGACAGCAATGATGGATGGAAAGTGGTCGGCTTAGAGGCATGAAGGTCACGCTCGATGACAGTGTGTGTGTCTCAATGTGTGTGTGCGTGTGTGTCTGTTTAATCAACAGACGCGGGAGCAAGTTTAGTAAGACTAAAAATACATTGTGTCTGTGCGTGCGCGTGCATTTGTGTGTGTGTG
>JAOXYL010000065.1:18970776-19013777 GCA_028564955.1 Terapon puta | reverse complement strand
GACTAGTTAACCTTTACAGCTGATCCCCGTGAGACACAGGAAAAAACACAGCCTAGCAAAACACCTCCAGGAGAAGGCTTTACACACACACACACACACACACACACATTGGCCCTTGCAGTGGGCTTCCAGAATCAATGGCGGTGTAACCGTTTGACTAGGAGGCAGAGGAGGTTACCCCTCCCCAACTCTGGCTCTTTTCCCTCAGAGAGAGAGAAAGTCTCGTTGTCTCTACGGTCCTTTCCCTTCCTCCTCCACCGTCCCCATCCTTGTCGTGCCCACACCCCGCCAGAGTAATTAATCACCTTGTGCTAATGAGCTATTAACTAATGACAGATTGACATGCCTCTGCCCGTGTGCGCATGTCTGAGCGCCCGTCTGTGAGTCTGCGTGAGCGTGGGTGAGTGTCGCCAGAGCCACCCCTCAGCACACTAATGTGATTAATAAGGTTAAGCTCTTATTAGGGGGAGTGGGGCGCGAGGAGGACACGCGCGCACACCTGTACACGCAGAGGCCAACATCCGTGCGCACAAATGCAAAATATCCCATTTCCTCTCATCCGCGCGGCGAGGAATGACTTGTGTCGGCCTGCTGCGAGTCTGAGTATAAATAAAACTGGGGCACGGAAAAAAAAATAACATCAAATGCTTTATACCTTTCGCCATATATTCTCATTACCCAGGGGCTGACTCCGCTATACACTAATCACATCTCAGGGAAAACAGGCGAAGCAGAAGAGTAGTGCACATCACCGCAACCTGAACTGAAAAGGTGCTTTTAACAAAAACCTACAACCTTCTTTTTTGTTTCGTTGTTGCTGCGTCTCAGTCGACATTTTCAGCCGTTTGTCGACATTTTTTTTTACACTCATTCAGCAGACGACTCATTCAAGCCCTTGAACATCAGCGGAGCTTGCAGAGAGCATGCTTCGCTTGCCGTTTTTGACGAAAACAAAACGCAGGACAACCCCCCCGCCCCCATCCCACCCCATGTTAAAGTGTCCTTAGAGCAATGTCCTTATTTTGGTGCGCAGCGTGACACCCTGCTTCTTCACTTCCTAATCGACTGTGTACCAAACAATTACTCCTTAAACGAAAGGCACTGCATCAAACTGTAAAACAAATAAGAACGTGTTGCTTGAGACGAGTAGTTACAGTAGGAGTCTGTACCTGGAGTCTGTTTAATCAGATGTATTGGACTCTAAAGCCTCTGCTTTCCAATTCCAAGAGAAATGTAGTTACAGCGAGATCATTTGATACTCAGGAGAATCCTTGCACTACATAATAGGGAGTCTAACCTAGCTGCACGTGTGTGCATGCGCACAACTGTGAGTGTGTATGTGCACGTGCCAGCGCGTGCACTGCACTGTATGTGCCTCTGTGTGTCTCTGACCTAACAGTGTGTCCCTCCGGAGAAGTTTTTGGCGCATACCTAGACTCATTTGCATTCTCGCAGCTCTCTCATTTTTTTTCTGTGGCTTTAGAAGTGAACAGCTGCTTAATGGTCATAGCTCTTCAGAGACAGGACATTGGGAAGCACAGAGGGGGTTAGCCAGGGTTTCTGCACTGCCAAGCACACACACACTCACACACACACACACTCACACAGACACACACAGGCGCAGGCACACACACGCATGCTGAGGCACACAACCAGGTAAAGCCTGGTTCAGCCATGGTTCTAAGAGCGAGATGTGACCATTTAGCAGATGTTTTCGCTCCCAAAAGTGACTTTGGAGGCTTTTCACACTGTTGAATTTAACTACAATGGAAAACAAAGCTAGCCACATGTGCATTTTACTGTAGCTGATGTGACAACAAGAGAGAAAAATCCTTTGCTCAGTGTGGCAAAAACAATACTGGTGTTGCTTGAAAAGACAGACTTTGTGCCAGTATACAGTGTGTTAAGAGTCGGCTTTATAGTGCGATTGCTACATATTCTAAGCACCTGATTGTGGCTAGCTACTGTGTGTGCCTCTGAAATAATTGAAACCCTGAGTTTTGAGAGGAAATGTAGATGGATGAATGGAAGGGGCAGTGGAGGGTGTTTGCAAAACCTGATTTAAAAAGCAAAAAAGGGGATTGAGGCTGGATTTTTGGGGCGTAGGGAGGTTGAGTGCGTTCTCTAATTTTGGTGGAGCTCACAAATTCAGATAAGCCATTTGAACCCCGCGTTGCAGACACACATCCAAGCACGAGCACATCAAATAGCCTTCATCTCCACGCTCATTTGACTGTTTGACTTGAGCGAGCAGCGCGGAGACACACAGATGGGTTGTGTTTCATGAGATGCCAAAAGAAGGGATTTGGTGAAATAAAAGAGAAGTGAGAAGGTTATCGCCTCGCAGCGGAAAGTGCAGAGAGCCGTCCCGGTTCCACAGTTCCTCCTCGGCGGGGAACCTCACGTCTTGACCTTTACATCTCAGAGATTACTCCAATGTCCTTTTTGACAAAAGCACATTGTCGAGAGCAGGTCAGCCTCGAGACACAAAGCAACAGATTGATTGATTGACAGGTTTATTGACCCACAAATCATACCTAGTTACTGGAGCTATAAATAAACATAAAAAGAATAACCTGATATCTTGACAATTTCGCTTCATATGATTTTTTTTAAATCATGAAAAGAAACTAAATAAGTTAATTAAAAATGTCAGTTATGTGGTGAGGGTGAGAAAATTGTCACAACTAAGGAGATATTAGTTTTTGTTTTAAAAGGACTCCATCATGCTGTCTTTGATTTCCATGTGGATAGACAGTATAGTGCAGTACAGTATTGACCTATCTCCAAGGTCAATAACATTGTTTTTTTTTAATCAACTTTACACTTAATTACTTTTTGTAATTTGATAAAACACTGACAAACCAAAAATTACCTGTCTCATAAACTCCAACTGTACAATATCTCTTTGGATTTCTTATTTTGAGAGTTTTGAAAAAGGTTTTTTATAGAAGAACTAAGGGGGTTAGAGCTCTGGGGTCTCACTGACCAAAAACATCATTAATGTCTCTAATAAAAGATAAAATATTGTAAAATAAATAAAATACAGAAATTTTAAATAAATTGTGTTAGTTTTGCAATCATATACAGCAGTGTAGCTTCAAAACACAAAGGGTAATATCTGCCATAAATCAGGCAGTAATCTGGTTTCCAGCAGTAAGAGTCAAAACAAACTCCACATTCGGTGACGGCAGCTGCAGTAAACACAATGACATCTCTGTCATTCATTATTCATCAAAGCGTTTACAACAACAACAACAAAAAAAGTGTCAGTTTACTGTTCGATTAAAACTGTGGCGGCATCGTCAGTCAATATGAAGACCATCCAATCATGTCAATTATTATCATCAACTCTAACAAGTGTGTATGGCCGTGAGTCATCGGGACTGGGGACGGTCCACCAACTTTTTAAAGCAAAACTTTGTAAGAAAAAGGCCCTTTTGTCCTCTCTTCTTTTTCCATATCTCAAGTAGAAGTCTGTACCTTCGGCTGCTTTTCTTACTCTAAGTCGATCCTGTCAAGCTGCTTTTTCTATCAGGGAGCGTAAATCCAGCCTCTTTCATTGTGATTGACTAACAGGCGGAGCTGCCACAACTTGGGAGTAGCTGTTGAAAGGCTCAAAAACGAAGCGAGTTAAAACTCCTGGTCAAAGTCAAACTGCTTGTGTGCGACGCAGCATTCGTTTTGCAGCCCTAATTACTGCTACAAAACATTCACTTTAACGTCTTGTTTTGTGACAAATGGCACCCTTCTGGTTCCCTTCAGGTGAAGTGTAAAACTTTCCTCACAGGCTCAGCGTGGCACATTTTCCAGATGCCAAACATGCAACGGTATTCACAAAATAACAATAAAAAATGGGTGTAATCACACAGGGCCAATAGAGAGGTACATGAATACAAATGCCCTTAATGAAAAGGGTTTAAAAAAAAAAAAAACAAAACCAGAAATACAAAAGACACAAGCCCGCCAAATCTCAGACGCTCACATATCGGGGAGATGATGAGCAGCCGAGAGGGTTTGGAGGAGCCAGATAGGAGAAGCGGGGGACAGGACAGCTCTAACATAGAGACAAATGACCTCCCAACATCACAGACATGGTGGGCCTGAGGAGAACCGGCTAAATGAAAGCCTGGATACATAAAAATAGAGAAGCCAAGAGACAGAGGGAGAAAGGGAGAGCTAGATCAAACACGAGGATTGATGGGCTTGTAATTTTCTCTTTTCTGCCTGATAAAGATGATGAATCCCTCTATGGGGAATTTAATCAGACTCCAACAAAGAGCATACACACAAGCGGTGCCGCAACAAACCTGTCATGGGTAAGTAAACAGCACAGTGCAAACAAATACAAAGCTTGTGTGTATCCCTGTGTGACACGAAGGCACACACATAAATTCTCGCATTCTCTTCGAAGCCCGAGGAAAAAGTTTTACTGTCCATCCACAAACAAACATTATGGTCAATAATTTCACTTTATTTTTTGAGGACAAAACTGAGAATTATGCACAAAGACGCATGCGGTAATTAGCTTAAATCCTGCAAGACAGCATGCATGTATTTTCCAGGAAGCAAGGGATTGATTTCCAGCTGGAAAGTGTGTGTGAGTGTGTGTGTGTGTGTGTCTGTGTTTCTCTGCTGGCTCTTTACTGGGCATGAATGCTGCCTCTTTACCAGACTGAATAGATTACAGTGCCTATGCCACACAGATCAATACGCACAAGCTATGGCCAAATTAATTGCTTGTGACAACGCGAGGAACGCCACGATACTTGTGAGGGGAGGAATCAGCTTTGGAGGGGGGGGCACTGTAAACGTTGTGTATGTGTGTGTATGTGTGTGTGTGTGTGTCTCTTCCTCTGTCTGACTGAACCGTGCACGCTTAAAACAGTCATTGTTAGTCATTAAGCGATTTCTGTGTGAGAGGCGCGCAGAACGTGCAGCCTATTAATCCATTTACAGTACACGCCCTTGAAATTTACACAGAAAAGAAAAGAAATCCACGGCATCATGTGCATAGGAACAGAGAGGGGCAGAGACAAGAGCGGGGAGGAAAAAAGGGAAAACGGAGTGAGTTTGGGGGTTTCTGTCATCATGATGGATAGATCGCGAGAATAGGGGCTCCCAGAAGGAGAAGTGTAAAAATAGGATAGCACCTCTCCCCCGACTCCTCTCTGCCCATTTATCCAATCGCGACTCTCCCATCCCTTCCCGTTCCCTCCTCTCGCTCTCCTTTCACCTGTGACTCCCCCCCCGCCCTCCCTCTCTTGCCCCCTCTCGGCGCTGTTGTTCTCCGCTGTTTTCCAGACACCACCTCCCCGCCATCCTTCCTCCTCTGTGTCCATTAACTCGTCCGCTTACACCTACACCCTCACGCAGACAAAAGACAAAACCTCTCCATCCCACTGGGTTTCCTCTTCATCGCACTCATCTGTAGAGGCTTTAAAACTTTTACTGCGCTGATCCCAGATGACACACTTACACAGTAAACTTTGACATTTTTTCTTTTTTTTTTTTCCATGAAAAACCTATATTTACACTCGGGGATTGCTTACAGAGCATCGCGTCCTTTTATCTCAGCTGCCTCGCCCTGCTTTGCATTCATGCCGCTTCACGGATTCAAACGCATTCAAACTAGTGGCCTATGAGGGATACTAATGGAAGCCGCTCAGAGCACCACTTATTGTCCTGTGTGTCTCAAATGCTCAACAAGCCAAACGGCACTGAGACCACTACGACGGGAATAGAAACAGTCCTCCGCCCAAGTTTTTCCGCCCAAGTCTCACTTCCATTCTTCTTCTGTCCTCTCCGATATCTATCACTTTCTCACTCATTAACCACCCCGCCCCCGACCCCCCTCCCGCCACCCCTCCATCCCTCTTCCTCTCTCCGGAGAGGAAAAACAAACAGCTGTCAGGGTCAGGCTTGCAGATGAATTCCAAATGACTTTGAAGGGCAGAGGGGCCGACCAACTTTCTCCAGAGGAGAGGCCGCTCGCAAATACGTGCGCACGTGCATGAAAACAAGCACAGCGAACGGCATCAAATAAATACGGTCCGCTCCTCGACCCGTGCACACACACACATAAACGTGGAGCGCAGCTGCTCCTTGAATCAATACCGCATCTTAAGTCAGTCTACTGTCAAGGTGAAGGCAGTTTATGTGTGTAAAGTAGATCTGAAGGTGGTTCCACGCACATCACTCAGTGGGTGTGTGTGTGTTGGTATGCGTGTGTGTGTGTGGGTACAAGAGGCTAACGTTTTCTGCCATGTGATGACACAGATGCCGTAAAGCTCAATAAACAAAAAATGTGTTGTGCACAGGTTTGCTCACTTCCTCTAGCTCAGATTTATTTCATGAGAGTCAGGTCCTCCTCTAAACTTTCTAAAGACGCAAGCAGTCGATTTCACCTTCGCCGGCTCGCCTCCCATGGCTCAATTTGCAGCTCTCGCTGGGTCAAGATGAGTCGATGAATCATTTTTCGTCTTATCAATCATATCTATGTGATATCTCTCCATCTCGCCTGTTGTCTGAGTTCTCTCTCTATCACTGTCTGTTACAATCCATCCATCATGAACAAGAGACCTTTACATTATTCAGAGGAGCCAAGCAACGGTTTAATCAAGACGTTTACATCACTCTTAATTCTCTTCTGGCGTTTTCTTCCTAATGCAGTCGATGCCACAGTCTAATTTGATTAACTAACTTTAGATTTTTTAACTTGTCTATCTTAACTAAATATAGCCATGCAGGAGAACTTGATATACAGATGGGTGATGAATTAAAGACAAAAGACAGCATAAAGTGTCTTTGACGTTGTTTTCACAGTTCTGAATGAAACGATTCACAGCACCTGCAACACGAAAAAACAGAGAAGTAAACATGGGTACAGGAACAGACGAGTAACTCATTTATTGGGCAGATTAGGCGACTGTCATTCTGCATTGTTTGTGTCGTCTGAGCCCCAGAGAACCAAACCAAACGGGCAAACACCCCAGAGTTTGTCTGAACCGCAACAGGTTAGCCTGTGGAGTTTGACTTCTAACAGCACCAAGAGCACCACATTTCTTCAAAACGTGCCAGAACTTAGGCTGAAATCTATAGATTAGTTCAATATTTGTGAGTCGATGCAGGAACCACTCATGGCCTGTGTGAATGCGTCTGAATTGGTTATGTTGCCAGCCTCATTTATTCAGGTTTTTTCTTCAGTTTCACTCATCTGTAGATAATACAAGAGCCTCTTTGATTTAATTTTCTGTAATGTATGTATAATTCACTAAATGTATGCTCACTGCATGTGTGTCTCTTTGTGCGTACGTTTGCGTGCGTCCGTCTGCCGCTGTAGATAAGATCGTGAAGCTTGACAGGATTCGGTCTTAAGGGGAAAAATATTCTGAATCATTTTCAAGCCACACATGAAACTTGTACTTGCGTCTCACAGAGTAGGCTTCAACAATGGCTGACGAAATTTAATTCACTTTTTAGTGCTAGGGTACATGTCGGTGTGTACGTGCCCACTCGCGTGTGTGTTAGTCCTTCCAAGTCTTTGAGTTTTGGCAGAAAGATCAGAGGAAATGTGCGTTGTTGTGTTTATGTGTGCGTGCGCGCGTGACAGTGTGTGTGTGTGTGTGTGATAGAGAGAGGGAGAGAGAGAGAAGGCATGAAAGTGAGATTCTGCTCTGAGACGTTTGATGTCGAAGAACAGCGTCTGCTGTCTGTCTGCCAACTGCCAACCCTCTATCACCATCCCAACACATGGCCTCCGCAAAGTGTGTGCATGTGTGTTTGTGCGTGTGTGTGTGTGCGTGTAAGTGGCCTGATTAGGCAGGGACTTGGCTATGTGACACTGCTACAGAGCTAGTTAGACTCATAACATGCATCTCACTGTGTCACAGTGTAAAACGTGTGGGCCCTAGAACGCAAAATAGGATTTTGTTTTTAATCACATGACAGAGACAGGGCAAGAGACAAGGGAAAGAGGTGAGTGCGGATGTGTGTGTGTGTGTGCACGCGCGTGCACGTGTGTGTGTCTGCGCGTGTGTTCGTGCGTGGGCGTATTGGAAAGGGTGAGTAATCTCTCACTTTTCATACCTCTCATCCCACACCACCAATCTTTGGATGGGTCCTTAACATACAGAGTCAAGCACACTTAGGGCTAATTGTTAACTGATGTATGTGTGGTTCTGTGTGCATGTATGTGAATGTTTCTGTGTGTGTGTTGACGTGTGCATATGCCGTGTGCTATTCTGTATGTGCCAGAGTACTCCTGAGGCTGTTCTGAGGCTGTGGCTGATGTGACACTCACACTCACCCTGTTGTTCATTTGTAACTGCAACTTTGTCCAGGTAAAAGAAACATAATATATATAACAAAAACAAAGAAAAAAACATGAAGGAGAAAATGAACTGAGGGAGCAAATGAAAGACGCCGCCTTCTATATTTGGCCTCAAAAGGCCACGGCATGCTTTCATGATGAATTTTAGTTGGGTGGAAAAAAGTGAAGAGATCCGGCAGATGTGTGAAGAACTGAGAGACGTGGGAACAAAGAGCAATGAAAGAGAGAATGGAGAAGAAAGGCACAAATGAAATCTGTTGAAAAAGTCAAACACTTCTTTGACTCTCACTAGCAGACATTCATGCCTACGCACGAACAAACAAAACAAAAACAGTGATTGAGGTACGAGCAGGCAAGCACACGCACATTCACACACAAAAAAACAACACATACTGAGATATTGGCAGAGCAAAAGGCTGAAAGATCAGGTGAATCTACAGAGCAAAGACACACAGATCTTACTTTTGCACGCTTCTTGACATTTTTACTCTGATAGGGCCAGATATAACTTTTCTGCCTCCTCGCAGCTCACAATAACGTATGCGCTGTGAGAACGAATAGTTGAAGACCGAGGGCTGAGGGAGGAAAAAACCTAGAATAGAATATGGTAAAAATCGCAAACAGTAGCCAGGCGCTGGAAACGTCCTGTGGCAGCAGACAAGTAAGTGCTGCTACTGTAGTGATGTCAACACCTCAGGTCAGCTTCATTGATGAGGGACTTTACAACGCTCTTCGCCCCCGAAAGGCTTCAGAGATGGAAGAAGCTAAAGAAGGAGGAATGGGGGCCTAGAATCAAAAGTGAGAAAAATCAATATGTAGACTTGTGACAGGATACAAAAGGACTTGAGAATGAAAATGAGATTACACCGAATAGATAAAGTGAGAACTTTGCGGTGTTTCTTGCCCTCAGTGTTGTACTGAGCAATGCCATGTCTCCTCTGTCTTTGGATAGAAATAGAAAGGCACTGGCTGTCTACCGATCTGCAATTGGTCAATTCATTTTTAATAGGTTCAGAGGGCTGGGTTGCATTAATTACGCTGAGAGGTGACCGGAGCATACTAATATTGATCTGGCTGGACGGTTCTGATTTAGTCCATTGCTGAGGTGTGCAGTGAAAAGTTACTTGATGACTGTGGGAGAAACACAGAAAGTGTCAATATCATCAAAACTGACCAGCGTGATTAGACTGATGCATTAGCTGGATATGTCTTTGGTTCATTTCAGTGTTTCTTTTGTTTTGAGCGGAGCCTTGAGCTCCCACCTTGACTATAAGTGGTGCTCTGGCTGACAAGGTTCTTTTTAATTAGGCTGTTTCTTTCATTTTTTGTACTGGATATCATAATGTTTAAAGATAATTAATATCAGTTAGCATGACCCCATCTCTGAGGACCAGCAGCCATGACAGCTGCACAGTCCTGAATATGGAGATCCACTTTGGGGTTACAAAGTTAAGTTTGGTTTTAAGGTAAAGGAAAGTACAACATCCTGATCCAGATCTGAGAGTTGTAATATTGACTTTCTGTCCTAAGAGCACTTTTAAGGTATTTCCTACCTGAAACAACTGCGTAGCTGCAGCTTAAACCTGATCTAACACTTTGTATAGTACCCTGAAATACTTTGTATAATATATCTGAACAGATGTGTGCCACTGTGGAAGTGTTGTGGCAGGAAGGCTAGAACATGATTTAGACAGCCTCTCTTTATACCCAGCATGAGGTTTCAACCAACATCCTCCCTCCACAGTTAACACGCTTGAAATTCTGTACATAAAAAGGCACACAGTTTCGACAAATGGTTTTGGTGTACCTTTGTCTGGTGGCCCCACTGCTGTTTTCCACCAATTTATCTTTCTATAGTTCATACCCGATCTATTAAATACATCTTGATTGGCCCTGAAACTGATCCCAGAGATTGGCTTGGGACTGATTACAGTAACTTGCTGCTGTTTGCCCTAAAATGGATAGTTATGACTTTGCTAAGGGACCACTGGGGACAGAGGCTGGGTTAGTCTGGGCTGACCCATTGATTAGGCGTAGGGGTGACCGGGGTGTACTATTGATTGTAACTGGTGGGACAGGTGCGCTATTGCATAATGTGGACTAAGTTTACAGTGGGACAACCTGGAGAGAGAGAGAGGGGCGACGACGGACTACGTGCCCGTTTGCAAAGTCAAGACTGGCAGGCAAGTGGCAAAACCAGACGGCCCAGGAACCCCTGTTTTCTGGGCTTGTGCTCCATTGCCTGTACAACTGATACTTGGCTTAGCAATGGAAAGGGCTCAGAAAGGGAGATTTGGGACCAGCTGAGATGCCAGGCTGTCTCTATGCTTGGTTATGGAGATGCAAGATCAAGTCAGATACTTGTCTGATGATTAGCCAGCTCTGGGTATTAAGTGGCAAAACAAGAGGACTTGCACAATCAGAGGTTAGAGACTCCAATATAGATTTATTCATCTATTCTCTTTCCTCCCATTTGACTCCCCGCAAAACAAAGCCAACCTATTAAAGCAAGTATTGAGTGGAGAAGAAACGGTTTTAACAGAAATATTGACATCGGTGCTGCTGCTTTTTTCTGCTGAACAGTGTGGTTTTAATCAGGGTCTGTGTCTCCCCTTAGTATCTATGCAGTGACTGAGCGGTGGGGTTTGTTCCATGAAAGTACACAGTTACAATAAATGGCATGCGCTGGTGTATCTTGTGCAAACGTAACACAGAGCTGATAATAAAATATAGGCAAACTCCATCAATTGTATACATGAGGAGCACTATTCAGCCTTTACAATGGTGTCTGTGACTTAAGAATCATGGTTGAGACCTTGGCTTGGAGAATTATTTTTAAATAATCATGCAACTCAAAAATAGGCACTTACAGAACAATATGGAAGAGGCCACAGTCAGCCACTTCCCAACTCACTACTCTAGTTTTAGCAAAATATTAAAACTATATATGGTTTCACATAGCTTAAAATTGAAGACTTAAAATGAATGAATACCTGTTGTGTGCCATTATGGTGTCAAAGGAGGGAAATATCTTTCCTAGAGTGAAGAGAGCTAATAACCTAACTTGCAAGAGCCTGCTACTTTAAGTCTTCTTTAAATTCATATGTATATGCATGGTGTACAGTGTGTGTTTATGTGGACCTGCACTTTGCTATTATTTATTCATCAGGTGCTCTCTCTCTCTCTTTCACACATAAACACTGGCCAGCAGACTTGTAAGGTAACGCCGCGCCACGCCTCGCCATGCTGTGTGGTGCCCCGCTGTGCTGCGCTCCATTCGATGAGACAGCGTGAAGCACAAATCGATATGGATTAAAACTCTGTAAGGAGCTATTCGCGGACTCCTCCTCGTTGCGTACGCAAGAAAGCTATGTGCGCTTCTCATGCTGGATTGCAGAATTTTGCCCTCTTAAATCACCGAGTAAAAGCAAAGGGTGAGAGATAAACTAGCTCCGGACTAAGGGCTATCATGACACCGAAGAAAAACGCCGGTGCCACGCCTGCCTTTTGCCACCCGTGGGGCATATCCATCAAGCTGCTTAGAGCGCTGCGTGGTGGGGGGGCCTGGAATCAGCACCTCGCTCCACCTGCCACACCTACACTGAGAGTCACGCACGAGCACACACGCGCACGTTCATACACACACGTTGACAGGCCTGTGGTAGGCCTCAACCCCCATGGCAGCGGTGGGCTTCCCACAGCGCTCCGCAGGACACCAGAGATTATCCCGGCGCTCGCAGACAGTCACAGAATGTTAATCCTCAACCATCTCTTCTACTGTACTGTTAAATCTGGATCTTCCTCTCAATCGCTCCTCCTCCTTAGCTCCCCCTCTTTCTTTATCCATCACTCTCCATCCTCTCCAGCAATCCACTAAAGTCCCCCCCACCCCCCACATCCCCTGCTCCCTCCTCTTTCTATCATCTGCTTTTAACTCCATCCTCTCCTCCCCCAAAATCTCTTGATCCCTGTTTCCTACTCGAAAGTGACAAGGCCTCATCCCCATTCTCTCTTATCCTTTCTTTCCGCTCCGGGCCCAGCCCTCGCTATCAGCCCCGCATTGATCTTCTCATCCCCAAGAAAACAAAACACCAATCAGCCTGTCATAATCACTCCGCTGGAGGAGGAAGCGCTGAACGCCAAGCACAGCTGCTACATGTTGATGTGGAGACAGTAGAAAAGCTAGCAGGGCAGCGAAGGGTAACTGAGTTGTTTTTCTTTTTTTTTTTTTTGTTGGAGGAACATGTGCTGGATGTGTTCTATTTTTAAAATAAGTGAAAAAGGGACTATGAAGGTTTATTAACTACACTGTTGATTCACTGTGTTAATGATGATACTGATTCTCATTTCTTTTTTATTTGTATGCTAGAACAATAAAGTGACAGCTGCTGGAACCGTTCCTTCTAAAAATTACAAAAAACAACCTCTGAATGATATCTGGTCTCCCACAGATTCCCTCCACCATTCACTCTGATTTGCGCTTATAAAAATTGCCCTCTACCGCTCGTACTTTTTTTACTACGTGTCCCGCAGGATTTTTCTTCGGGACACTGTGGCTGCTAACTTCCAAACAATAAATGCAGTTTGTGATCTGTCAGCAGTCTCCAGGCTGTTACGCCTGTCATACTGTGCTTTGTTGTCATGCAAAACACATGGATTGCAAACTTTATGTCTTCACATACCTCAGCATCTTTCCGCCGCAGGCGATCTGGCAGATTCAATAAATCTCCAGCTGAAAACGGTTGCTGTGATGCATTTAGACCTTACATTAACCACATGAACCATAAGTTTTCCCCTTAAATAGCCTCAGATACGTCTCTTTTCAAATGCAGTGCCTGTATGAAGACTATATGGCCTGTCAGATGGTGTCCACTGTGCTGTGTAACTCACTGCTTTGCTCCTATTCCTAAGACTTCTACAAAGTCTTCTTTCATTTCATACTATGGGCATGTCTGACAACATTTCAGCCAATGTTGGTATTCATCAGTTCTATAAAATCTTTTGTGCGATTGCTAGTGCTTGACTCTCCTCTGAGAGCTCTCTATGTGTTATGAAACGACTCCACAAACAACACAGTTACATGATACAGCGATGCCTGTGAGCGGAATAAAGCAACACAAAGATGTTGTATTATTTGGTGGATTTGTCTGAATACTATGTTGTGGTTTAAGAGGTTTTGTAGCTGCTCATTTCTGTCTGACAAGCTGCCAGCTCTCTGGTATATTTCCAACCAAAGCATCTGACTGCTCGAGCTAATTTTGTTGCAACCATTTAGCATCAGTAGGTAACTGGTAACACCATATGTTTAAGACTAAGAGACTACATAGCGGCTCTGTGATGCTGTGCTTAGGGAAAGTGGTTTGTGCAAAATGCAAATGACAAGCTTCTTAGTTTAGTATGAGAGGATGTTAACTTTTGCTTGCTAACGCTAAGCCCAAAGTAAAGTCATACAGCTAGTCTGGGTAAACAAAGGCTAATGCCACTTTCATAACAAATTCTTCAAAAGTTTCAGACACGCTGGAAAAAACGTCACTTAACATTCTCATTTGAGGTTAATAAAGTGGGTTTATACAAGTCAGACATTTAAATACAGGTGGCATTTCGCAACCAGATGGAAACCCCTTAATGAGACGAACAAACAAAACACATTTCGCTTCAACCTGAAGCAAAAAGGTGATGAAATTGTGAAATAGGCTTTGCTTGGAATAAACCATTTATATTTTTTATAGCAAAAATGTGTATATGATTTGTTAATGGTCAGCTGATGTACCATTCATGGCTGCAACTATGTGTACCGAGCACCAACACTATCGCCTATCTGCCATTTCAGAAGATTGATGACGGTGTAGTCCGATGTCCTCCACGGTCACCGGTGGGTTGTATATCATCCTCTGGACGGGTGGCATGTGACTTTTGCGAGAATGTCTGACCTGGTTGATAGCTCAGTAATTGTTGCATCATGTTCTGTCCTTTGGAAAATGCTGTCATTTATGAGAAATATGCATAAGGTTAGTAGGTGACTTCTGAATTCATTTACACTAGCAAAATGCATTCCGGTTATATGTCATTGGGTATGCTGGACCTCGCTTCTTGAAAGAACTTAGTATTCCTTATTTCAATGTTGGAATAAAACTATGAAATAAATTTAGAAACCCTGTGGAGTCAGCCAGCATAACTCTTGTTGGAAATTGAAAGTTGAAATGTACCAAAAATGAAATAGTGCTTTAATAATTGCAGAAGTGGTGGTGGGAGAAGGAGGGTTCTTGATTTGTACAGTTGCCAGGTTTGGCGATTGATAGCAGTGTACGTCCATATCAGTGATGAACTGTCAGTTTCATTGTCAGCTTCATTGTCCGCGACACACCTAAAGTAAAATATTTTTTTTGATTGTGAGCTGTACATCTTGAACCATAAAGCTTCATCTCATACTCGTCCTTAAAGAGCACGCATGAAAACGGAGGGAGGGTTAAGGTTTTATCCACCCCTGTTATTGTATGCTGCGCAGAATATAAGCTGTATGGTAAATAAAATATATTTCAAGACTTTCATTTCCCAGGAAGTTGAAAATATTTACTCACCAGAAACCAAGGAGACTGCACACAGCAAATAGTATATTTCTGACATGCTTCCACAGACAGAAAGTAATAAAATAAGGCATAGAGGGAAATTAACATCAGTAAATATCAGCTGTGATAACTTTGCCTCTTATAAGTATTCTAATTTAACCAGAAGAGCAAAGTCTGAACTGCAGTATCACTCAAAAGTGTCAGTGTCATTAAGCCCCGTTATTCATATGCTGTACATGTGTAGGTCGGAGCAAATCACTTTTCAGCTCCACATTTGCTTTATCTACTCTCTAAGTGTGGTCTTGTGTTTGTGTGTCTGAACCTTTTCTTTTCTCTTTTGGTTCAAAAGTGCTTTAAGATGATTAACCTTTACATGGTCCCAGGCAGACAACATGTGCATGATTATCTCCTCGACTCTTTACTGGTTTGTGCTGAAATATCTTTGTTTTTTACTCACTTGAAAACAGTGACCTTAAGTATAAAGTCTAACATGCTTAACACTTACAAAGAAACTGCTATTACGCAAACCGTATAGCACAAAAGAGTCACCTTCACCCCCTAACATACACCGAGGTTTATTTTCCTTCTTTTCTACCACACACTCTACTCCGCTCGGATCCACCTAATGAAAACAGATGAAAACTCCACAGCCCAATAACACCAAACATTAACACTAATTCACGCTCATAGAGACAAACAATCTCCGAGACACGAGTAAATACGCCTGACTTTCCGATAGTGGAGGAGGAAAAAAAAAAAAAAAAGGAAGCACCCTCTGGGAAATTTTCTCTGATCAAGTGCAAAGAGATTAACCAGTTGGATGTGTGCTAATGAACAGGAGATCATAATGAAAGGAGCTCGTAAATGTAGATGAGGCATGTGAAAAAGAACAATGGCCTTGCCTTGTATCAGATGAAACACAAGAGTACAGAAGCCAATTATTTTACTGTCCCTTTTTCCACCTGATGCCAGTGTCATGACAGCTTCTAACAATGGACTGAAGAAAATGTAATGTTGCGATTGTAGACGCGAATATTACAACAATTACTTTAATATGCGCAATCATGCTCTCAAAAAGAGCAAGCCTTTGAAGCGGGATCATGTTGTGTCTCTCGGCTGGAGCACGGTTAGAAGCTATTACATTGTGGGGAACAGCCTATTTCATAAAAAAACAACAACAACAACAACATATAGACACAATGTTAAATCACGCACTGACAAATACAGCAAAGGGCACGAAAGCACATCGAACACAATCACATACAAGCAGACAGGCCTAAGGTGGGCTGAGTAATCTAAGAGCTGCTGCAGTCAGATGTGACTTACTGATTACATAGTCCCCAAATGGATCCTCATCCTCCTCATCATCTAGGTAAGCTGGAGGAGAGGGAATTCAGGAGAGACAGAAAAAAAAAAGCAAGAGACAAAGAAACAAAAAAAGTTATGGCAAATAAAGAGAGAAACCATGAGTTTGAGAGCAAAAGCAAAACAAAACAGAAAGTGAATAAAGAACACACAAATGCTTTAACAAAAGTAAAAGTCTAACAGCGGATACAAGATATGGTTAAAAAAAGACAAAAACAATATGAATACGGCCTTCCGCCGTCTCATCATCCACCTTTTTTCCCTCATTCTTACTCTCAATCTGATACCTTCAGCCTTCATTAGGAAGCAAAGCGCTGACCATTAAACTACAAAAGTAGTTTCAGCACCATGCAGAGGAAAATATGATCACTCATAATTGGCTGGAGGATTCTCAATTTGCTCTCAGTGCTCCTTCTCTCCCCCCCTCCTCTTTCCTCTCCCCTTCCCTGGCAGGTCTGAGGACGGCATGAGAGGCCATTACGGCTAACTAAATTCCCTATTAGGGCGGCAGCATAGTCGTCAGCAAGTTACAGGTCTGACGCCGATGATATTTCACCGCTTCTGTGACTCTCTTTTACCTGATAATAATACTGTTAGTATGGGTAGACCCTCACTGCAGATGCAACATCTGCCCACACACACAGAGAACACACATTGAACACATTTTTTTGAATGCCGTTCGTTTGTCGGTTTGTGAAAATCCCTCTTTCGTCTCTCCCTTTCCATTTATTCATCGTTTATGTTTTTCTCTTCTTCTTCTCTTCTCTCTATCACTCCGGGCTGCCTCCCTTTAATGTGAGTTAGCATCCATCTACTGTGATCAATATCCCAGGGCTTTTATTAAACACTGCTCTTATGCATCTGTGTGTGCCTGCGTGTGTGTGCGCACCTGCCTTCCTGTTTGTGTCTGTCTTCGTGTGTATATGTTTTATCGACCTTCACTTCCATATCAACTCTGGTCCAACAACGTCTTTATTGAGTCAGAGACACACGACGAGAGTTGTATGAATATTTAGTTTTTTATTCATCACTGCGTTTGTGTGAGTGTGTGAGCATATATGAGTGCTGTGTTCACTATGTTGAATAGACCGATCTTTATTGATCCTGGCTGCAGGGCATTTTTCAAACCCTAGGCTTAACCCAAAGACAAACATGTACAGGTACACGCCTCTAATGTGTGTGTGTGTAAGTGTGTGCGCCCATCACCACTTTGTTCGTTCCAGCATGTGTAGCTCTCGCTGCATGGACAAAAAGTCCTTGAACCAGTGGGTGAAGTATGGAGACGTACACGCACACACACACACACATGCGCGCGCACTCACAGTCGTGTGTGTTTGTGAAAGCGAGCTGTCAGTGCTGCTCTCACACACCATTCATCACAAGCTACTAATTCTGTTAGACCATTGTCGAGCCTTTCGCACCCCACGTTGCTCTCTGAAAACTCAATCAGAGGCTAATGCCCCCAACCCTCCTAACACACACACACACACACACACACAAGCTTTCATTCTCAGTTTCTTACTCACACACACACTCACAGAGACCCTGAGGGGACGGCAATGGTCTTGGGGGACCACACCAGTCCAACTCTATAAGTGCTGCTTGAATTTGATAGACAGGAGCTGCATGGACCAAGTCACTGGTGTTGAGAGTGGCTGCGATGAAAAAAAAAAGGGTTTCACAATCACTCTGTGACATATAATTATAATCTGTATTCCAAAGTATAGAGCACTTTTTATTCAGAATCAAAATGATCATAATTAAACATTATCTTAATTTACCTTGATTACGAGACAATCCTTTCAGTGCTCTAAATATCCTCTAAAGCGAGGACACATAGGCTGACTTGAACGTGGTTTATTTGCTTTGATTCATGGTGGAATTCGTGTGGTAAGAAAAAGAATAAAAAGGGACAGTGCGGGTGCAGACACTCTGCCACCTGTGCAAGAAGATTTGATTAGTTAATCAGGAATCACTTTGCACAATGCGGCTTTTATAAAACATAATTACAGCTCCAAAAAAGAAAAAAAAAAGAAAAACTTTGACTGCAGATGTTTTAAGGGGCCTTTTGAAAGTTTTTCTGCTTTATCAAAAAGAAAAAATCGAATGAGAGAATTAACAAAGTTTAAAGAACACGAACAGGAACACGAAGAGCCCACAGAAGCTTCAAAGGGTTAAAAAAAAGGCACCCGTTAAAAAAGGAAGGAGCTGGTGAGGGAAACCAGGCAATTGAGCATTGAGCCCAGATGGGGGGCAGGGTTGGGCAGAAAGGCCAGACTAAATTTAGCGCCACCTTTTCATTCTCTAATTACGAGATTAATACATCCTGTCACATACGTCACAATACTACCCTATGATTTATTATCCAGTCAACCAGATGGAGAGATAGGGCCGGAGAAGGAAAAGGAGGAGAGGGAGACTGTCTGAAAAGCAGCTAATCAGCATGCTTGTGTGATTGGGCCCTGACTGTGGGGTGTGTGTCCGGCGCGTGTTTGTGTTTATAAAGTCAGCTGTATGAGTAAAGCCAAGATATATTGATGGAAAACAATGTTGAAGTTGAATCAGATTCTGCCCGTTTCCTTAACAGGCTGATTTATAATGAGAGGGAAACACAGAGGAATATGGACCCCCCTCCCCTCCCCCTATCTCACACACCCACACACACACACACACACACACATACGAGCATGTGTAGAGCACTGGACTATGGATTGTGGACATAAAGTCTGCCCTGGGCTTCAGGTTTAAATCAATGTCAAAGCCTGATCTTATTTCATCTAATGCATGTTTTAATCATTCTTCCCTCCTGATCAATGCCGTTCGAATGCGGACATGAGGCACTGCTGTGGGAATTTACAAGCGCTCCTATTCTCCTGCCTGTGTTTCCAGACGGACGTTTTACGAGGCAGTGCACAGTGTGACAGTAAATCTCTTCCTCCACTTTGCCAAAATGAAATCTCCCAATGCTGCTCTCTATGCCCATATTTGTTTGTCTCACTGTGTTGCTTGTGCAAACGAAACTTGTATTGGCTCTGCCAAGTCAACGTTCTAGTCTCTTTATTTTAATAGTGTCTGGAAGGGGCAATAAAAGCGAAGTGTCTTTATTCAATACTCGACAATAAAGCTGGATGTAGGGAAACTTTGAAATCCCTGAGTTGCATTTAGGAAACTAATTTAAAAGCCTTTACATACTTGTCGGTAATTGGAATTTAGCAGTAAATGAAAAAAAGCAAATGAAAAAATAATCTCACAGAGTTTTAGTTCAGAAACTGATTTAACAGGTGCCAGAGGTCTGCAGAGGAGACAACAACACAAGCAAACCACATTTCAAATTGAGCAACCTCACATGCACGCTGTCGTCAGGAGCCACTGTTTATCTGCCGTGTTGTTTTCTGGCTCTTTTGTTAAAAATGAAAAAATTTGAAAGTCGCAGGTCTGTCCCTCAAACGATAATTCACAATGATCATTTATCAACACAGTATGATTATATTGTATTGTATCTTTTTTTTTATTATTTTTTTTTATTACTAATGTCAGCTCAAATAAATGATTTAAAGCATTAATGAATGTTGTTATACTCTACCACTGGATGACAGTTTTACTACCTCCATGACAACTGGATATTTATATCTTTTCAGCACATACACACACACACACACACTTATGTACACTTAATATATACATGTAGTAGTTCTTATAAAAAAAAACACATACTACAGCTCTTATAGCGCTTACCTCAATTGCAGTTGTTTACGTTTGGAGTATATATTATGTGGTGCTAATTGTGTTGAGACTAGCAAAGACACATGGCACCGTGACTATCTATCCAAAGGATCACACTCTTTAATTTGTTATTGACTCAGGTGTTGTTTTGTTTGTTTTCCAGACTTTTCAACTCCTCCAGAATCAAGCTTTCAAAAATAGTACATGTAGTCAGGCAACCTGAAATGTGAGAAAAAAAGTCTTCCTATGTTAGAACTTATTTTGGACTTCATTTGTAGTCCATTAATTATTATTATTATTTTTATTTTTAAAAGAGACACGAAGATAAGAAATAGGAAGCAAAAGAAAGCTGTGAATTTATCCGTCAATTACTCTGCAGCCCGTTGCCCTGCTGACACAAAAACGAGCATACACACACAGACACACACACTCTCTCTCTGCCTCTCTATCGCTTTCTCTCACATACACACACAAACACAAATAGTACTTTCCCTGAGGTTTGTTATATCTGTCACCATTTCTCTGGGCTTTCTATTTTGGTAGTGAAATCTGCAATCGGGCACACTCGCACGTTCATCCGCATGCACGCTCCTGCCCTGAAGGGGAACCCTAGACCCTTAAACTGACACCTGTCAGTCACTCTGGAGAGCCGCGCTGACAGGAGCATAACGAGAGATGGAGAGAGACGCAGCATGAGCGGAGAGAAGACAGAGGAGGAAGCTTGAAAGATGAGGAAGAAAGGTGGGAGAGGAGGGAGATGAAGAGGAGGAGGAGAAGCGAGTGGAGGTGAGACTTCTGAAGCTTGTTAGAGACGCAGCGAGATGAGAGTGGTGCAGCGTGCCGTTTGGTGTTTTATCACCGTCTTTTTGATTTGTTAGCATGTGTTTAAGATGTTGTTTCTCTGTCTGCCTCTGTCAATCTCTATTATTAGACCCTCAGATCCTCCTCCTGCTGTTTTGACACTCCCGTTGCTCCTGTTTCACACGTACACACACACACACACACACAGGCAGGGCCCGGGCTCATACACCCTCTCTTACACCCACAGACAGACAAAATAGCATATGGAACAACAATGACAGATGCAGTAAGATGGGTGCACACACACAGAATTCGGCACCGACACTGCTCGGGGGACACACACCAGTCGGGTCTGGTGGGAGTGGAATTTTTCCTCTGGATGCTTTGAGGTGTGACGTGTGTTCGGTATCAGATGTTCTGTTTTGGAGGGAGATGCGGGAGCGAAGGGTGAGATTTCCTCATTCAGTGCAACTAAGTAACTAACGAATTGACTTGATCAGACACACACACCTGGTGCTTTTATCAGGCTGCCGCTCTGCCTCTGATCTCTTCATGCTGGCAGAGACAGCAATGCAGGAGCCTGATCTAAATCTCTGGTCTGTGAATCCACGAGACGAGCCTAAAGGTGCGAGCCGGTAGTTCCCCTGAATGCCTCAATAGAAGGCGAACTTTTGAAGTCTCGCATTTAATTGAATTGACTTTGATTTGACACGTTCTGCATAATCACATGCGACGAGTGAATGTTTAGACCATGAAGGAGCACAAAAATACCCACGAATAACACTTTTTGACAAAGTCTTTTTGTAAGCAACTTTGCATCTTCTCAACAATCAACACCCAGCGACATACTGCAGGCGAATGATTATCGCAATATAGTGCTGGATTAAGAAGCTAATTCTACAAGGTCTGGAAATGCTGGTGACAGAGCGCTCAGTGGCGTTCTCCTGGCCCTGAGACAGACAGAGTAAGTGCGGCGTCTGCAGCTGATATCTGAGGCTGCAAGATTAGCTTGGTAATTAACCACAAAGCAATTATCGGGTGATGGGATGAGAGGCGCGTCTCAGGGAAGGTGTTTCTTGACGTGTTTAATAGGTGTTGAGTAGTTTGATCAGTCAACAGAAGTTGTCTCCCGTTCCGAGGCCCGCAGTCCAACAGAGGTTGATCCACAGCTGATATGTGCGGATGCAGAGAATTCAATTAATTAGACTGTTGCTTTTCCTTCCATCCACTTTTCATTAACCTCCATTGACACCTCGGCGAAGCTAGCGCACAGGTTTACGACTGCGTCACAATTAACAAGGAAATGGGAAGTTGGCAATAAACAAAGTTGCCAGAGAATGGAGATTCCCTCTGGGGGCATCACACTCTCACACTCGCAGGGAGATTGAAAGGATGCACTTGAAAAGAGGAGAATGGCTTCTCCTCTGACTGCATCTTGGTATTGGATCACAGAAGTTGAAATGCCCCAATGTTGCTGTCTACAAAAAAATCCAAAAGATTTTTTTGAAGACTGACGGACCAGCGGTGAGATCTCAGCAGATAAGTGGTATAAGAGGGTAGAGTTAGAGGGCTTTGGCTAAGTGCTATTGATGAAAATAAGGATGGCTCTCTGGGGGAAGAGGGGGGTGTCCGACCACTGTTCTTTAGATCAGAAACAGACTCAATCAATAAATCCAACTCACTGGCAATTCATAAAACCTCTGTCTGTCTGTCTGTCTGTCTGAGAGGTGGTCTAAAGACTTTAACAATATTGACAATAAAGGTATACGTTTTCACGATCCCTTTAAACACTGACTATCAGACTACACCAGCCCAACGTCTTACTCACTTTCTCCTCAAATCAATGGGCTGGTATCTTTATATACACATACCATGTTGACCACAGTTCCCAGAGTCCTCAGTCCTACCTGACTCGTCGTCAGACTTGTTTTCATTCTCCGAGTCGGTGAGGGTGAGGGCCGAGTTCTCGCGGCTGGATACTCCTGAGCTGCGGCGGGACTTGACCCTGCCTCGTCCAGCCCAGAGCTGGATGGCTCTCTCCGGGGAGAGTGGCCCCTCTGGGTCCGAGTCTGCGTCGGAGCCGGCGCTGAGGGAGTAGCCCCTCTGGAGGAGGCCCAGGTCGGGACAGTAGGGAACGGCAGCGGGGTGCGGAGGGGGAGTCGGCTCGCAAACCCCCAGCTCGGCCAGGGTGAAGTTACCCCCTGCGAGGGAGAAAGCGTAGTTAGTCGGTACAACAGTGAATGGAGACGCACGCGCACACAAACGCGCTCACAAACACTTGCGCGAGCTAATGCGCACGCATATCTAGCAAACAAACCCACAATCACACGCAGAGCAGCACACTAATTATGAAACTATGGAGGCGGAGGCTGAAAATTGGGCTTTGTTGTGGCAGGCAGGAGGGGGAGAGATGACGCAGCATGAATCAGGCACACACTACAAACTAGCTGCTGGAAGGAATATGTACTGGCCTGCAGGCCTGTTAAGGCTGGCTTAGAAGGCCTGCCTCACTTGCTTTACTGCTGCGCATTGGCATTCATGAGGTGTTGATGTGAGATCAAAGAGCTGTTCACTTGAGGCCTCTCAGACTGTAGTGGAGCTGCTTTGCTGCCTTCTGGGTTTGATCATCTCCCCACCTAGTTGCCATCACATGCTGGACCCCAGGCTCCTTGAATATACTGCAGTCTGCTGCAGTACCGGCCCCTCTGCCTAACGCTCTCCCCCTCAAGACAAACCGACTCGTCACGTCCAAAATAAATATATAAAATTATCCAAATTAAAGCACATCAAAGGAGATCAATAAACAGTGCTGCAGCCCAATTAAATCCAAGCTGAGGAAAAAGCAATTAAGGAAAAAGGCATGCTCAACCAATTTATTCTCTATACTAATTAAAAGAGTATTGTGGATGCAATCGCTCACCATCAGCTGTTGGGGTAAAGGGATCGGGGGAAAAACAGTTGTGATTCACTTCATTAGCAGTTTGTGAGGGAGGGGAAAGGAAGGGACGAGTGAAGAGAGGTTGGCATTGTGGCGGCACACTGTATGAATCAACGCACTGGGAATCACACAGCTGTGTGACTGGGTTAACTGTGACTCATCAGGCGTACGGACGCAATCAGAGGGAGAGGAATTAAGCAGATGAAAATCGTCTGCTGGATCTTCACGGCTCCTCTTCACAGCCTCGCAAGCGACTCGAGAGTTGCGCTGGAAGTAATGAGGCGCGGGAGGGCCTGAAAGGAAACTTAGCCGGGGAAGTGGCGAAAGGCTCTATACTTCTACTCAGACAAACAGATGGGCTGGACTGGGGAGCAGAGGCAAGCGCACAACTCTACAGGTGGATTTATCTTCTAGGCTACAGCTTGCCGAGCTTCCAGCGAGCTACAGAGGCACCTGAGCACCGTAAGACAGCAGGGACATTACCATTCCTTGTCTTCTTTGCTTCTTTGTCTTTTCCTCCCACTTATCATGAAGGATGACAAAAGGAACCTTCTTTTACTATACGTGACACCAGGGACTTCTACAATCTGCTGATTATTTACACTACAGTACTACTTTATATACACGTGATCTAACTAGTCGTTGAACCCATACCTGAGATGAAGTATCGTAGGAGGACGGGAGAGAACTCCAGGAGGCCTGAGAGAGTAGAGCACACGGGTTCTTTAGCGTCAGTCAGAAAACCATCCTAAACTGAACTGCTCGTGAGGAAAGGGTCTACTCCACAGTCACGGTTAGGATTAGTCTTTATGTAGATCATTCCATACTACCACAATCACAATAATTGGGCCACAAACACATCCTCTAGTCTAAACAAATGTTATGTGGAAGCAGTTACACATTGTGAAAGTGTGCGTGCATGTGTGTGTGTGTGTGTGGGCTCGCCACACATCTAATGTTACATCCCACAGGCCACCGCTCTGTACAATTAACATCCCATAACCAGTGATTACACATGCAAAATCCAATCACTCCTTATCACCATCAGCGGTAGACACAGGCCCGATGCCGTAACAATCTACATGTGCTCAAAGAAAGATGGATTGGTGCAGCGGGTTGAAGCAGACATGAAAATCTATCACAGTTATTCCACAAATAGAAAACCAATCGCATGTTTGTTACATGATATTATGACAGATGTGGGGGCAAACGTGGCACTGCATTCTAATCCGATCAATGCCTTTGTCTTGGTACCACACTGTCGCTGTCACACTTGCGCCTATAATCCGCATTAATGTGTGTTTGGCGCCTTGAGCAGCTTCGGCTGCCTTGGGCTGCGCACATCTGTTTGTGGTGTGCGCACTGACATGTATGTTTGTCTGTCGGTTGATCAGGGCGTTCAATGCGAATGTGCTGTGCTGTATATCTGAATTAGACTGCGCTACAGGGCAAAAGCAGCACGGCCTAGTATGTTTCCCTGAATACTTTTTACTAGTTATAGGGGAGGGAGCGAGAAAAACGGAGCGGAAGGAAGGGAGAGATCAAAACTGATCTGAAAAGAAACCCATGCGATATGTTGTGTGTATTTGAGAAAGTGAATGGGATTACAGGGTTACTGAGTTTCGGCACATATGAAAATAGAATACGAGGATAGTATAGACGTATAGTATATGCTTAATCAAATCAAAATGAAAAGAAGAGAAAAAAAGTGCATTGGCTTGTGCGATAGACTTTTCATTAATAGAACAAAAGGCAAAGCAGAAGGACGTGGAAGGAGCAAAGACAGTGGGAAATTCGTATGTAAATGGTAAATTTAGGCTACTCAGTTCCAAGGGCACACGGTTTACATCCTCGAAATGCAAGCCTGTTTTTCAGCGCGCATGGAAACTGAATATGAGACGTACACAATCGGACACAACTGGTACATGCTCAATCCAAGTGAAGCTGTAATCAAAGGAAAAGAGGGCAATATTAAGTGAAATGGGAATATTAAGAACAGAAGCAGAACTAACAGCTTGTTTCTTTGCTCATGAGGGACTTCACTTTCCTGCACCTGAGGAAGATCATCATTTGGAGTATTCATGCAACACACGTTGTGTCTCCAAAAAAATAAGTGACAAGGGGGGGTGGCGGGTGGTGGGGGGGACATCTTGTTGGAACCCGAATACAATAGTGTGAGTGGGAATGGCATTTGCAGTGATCCATTAAACCACATGTACTTCCCTTGATAAAACTCATTATGGATGTGTGGGAGCGCATGTGTGTGGTGTGTGTGCGTACGAGTATGAGTGTTTGTGAGTAGACAGCTTTGTGGGATAGAGGGGCCTATCATTAAAAAATCATTTGTGCTTGTTAGCAGTTTGACAGGCAAAGTATAGGCAGCAGGACTCTGCATTATGCTGGTTGACTTTCCCTCACCCCACCGTGTAATTCTGTAAAGGATGTAAAACAGGCAGAACGTGTGGGCTTCAGTGCCTGCAATTATGTTGCTTTTTCCAGATCCAATAGTTTGCAGTGCAGGCCACCCTCGGACAAGCCATTTCGAGCATTGGAGGGAGCGCCAGTTCAGAACAAGTTCTGATTTGCCCTGAAGTGCTGAACTAGTGAACTGATTTGCTCCCGGGTAGAGGGTGCATCAAAATCAGGCAGCAAATGCAACTGTGCACGGTAGGTTCCCCAACAATCCCATGAAATAGCTGAAATTACTGTTAATAACAGTAAAAGCCTTATTTTCTTTGTCACAGCTAAGAAAATGTTGGAATTTGTGGCTAATAGCAGCCAAAATGTGTCATTTCTTAATATTTTCCATTTTCATTTCATCCAATTCAAAATTCGTCTGCAATGCACTTTAGTATCCCCCCAAAAATGAATGAGTGCAGAAATGTTTCAACAAACACAGAAGAGAGAACAAAGGAAAGAGTGAGTAGAGGCAGTAAAATCAGTAGAAATGAGTAAGTATAGACAATATAGTACTCAGGACCCAACTTTCAGGGGTCACATATTCTTGCCCTCCTGGGATCAAACCCCAGCTCTTCTGTGTCTCCCATAACCTGTCACACTGCCTCTCCTCCCAGTAACTGACAACAAAACGATGAACAAGAAGATGCATTTACAAAAAATCATTGAGCTGTTCAGCATGTTGTTAAAATATAAAGGACGGTGGATGGGACATGGATTGTAAAACTGATGGGGAATATTGTTTTTTTCAGTTAGACATATTTCTCAGTGTTGACACATTATTTCGCTTTCATAAATCTCCATACATTTGTCTTAGCACACAGACAAAATAACTTAAGTGATATATTCATATTCAATTTATATAATCTATTATGACATACTTTGTAGCTTACTGTTATTGGTGCAAGTGTGTATCTGTTCTAATTTTTATTCTAACAATTATCTTTTTTAATCCCCGTGCTGCCATCTCTTTTTCTTAATGTCTAAATTTAGATTTTTTTTCCTTTGCTCTTTACCGGGTTCTATGCTGTAACGTGAATATCCCCCTCAGGAACATAAATAAAATCTCATCTTGTCTTATCTTACTGTAACATTAAAACTGTGTATAAACACTTAACATGCTGTATGTTCAAGACATCCACTGATGGTGCAGATACAGACAAACAACAGCAAGCCATAAGCTCATCAGAGGTGACAGTGCAGATGGTCTTCCTCTCTGTCGTCTCCCCCCCCCCCCACTCCCACGGCCACTATTCGTCCTCTATCAGACACTTGTCTATCTCAGCCCATGTTTATGTAAATCACCTCTTCCCAAGTGTTCCCCTCTTTTTCATAGATAGCAATGAAATTAGAAAAAGAAAATGAGTATGTAAACACATGGGCTGTAGATACAGTCCAGAGACAATCGCTGGAGTTTGAGCGAGAAGATTCATGCATTCATGAATTTTGAAAGACGTGGTCATTGGATTCATTTTGTGTCAGAGCAATGAAAAATGAGCCACAGTTAAGTTCACACAGGCTGCTGCTGCGCTACATACTGTGTGAAGAAGAGAAAATTGTACTTCCCCTTAAGTTGATAAGGGTGGAATAAAAAGGGAGTAAAACAAAGAGCAAGGCGAGCCGATGACGAAAAAAGGGGATCATAAGATGAGGTAGTGAAGATGATGAAATCCTTGGTCATGGTAAACATTTTCTGTGGAGAGAGAGAGAGAGAGGCAGAGAGAAAAAGACAGAAGCAGAGCGCAGACAGACAGACAGACAGACAGAGGGATAAAGCGTATACTTGAATGATAAGCCAACATTGCAGATTTAATGAAGGCACCTGAGCAGAGAGACAAAGAGCATGAAAGAGTAGCTGGTTTTGACTTGAATACGCGTTATACAGAGGTCAACGTTCAAGGTCACTGTTGTCGGTGCAAGTGAGAACGGAGTTTGCGGGATTGTTGTGCAGCCATAATTATCACACATACTATTACAATCTCTCTCTCTCTCTCTCTCACACACACACACACACACACACACAGCGCAGCAGTAGAGAATACTAATAAACATCTTCACAAATCAGCGTTTCCATGGTGATGAGGTGAAGAAGCACATAAAATGAAGTGCATGTTGCACGGGTGCATACGTCCACACATCAGAAGTGAGGATGCTAACGAACAAAACCTCTACAGATGTTGATAATGAGTTGTTTTTTTTTTTTTGCATACAAAATAATTATTTCTCCTCTGTAAGTAAAACTCTGCAGTTGCACATGGAAATACCAGCCCGCTCTCCCTGTGTTCGTATTGGACAATTCGATTTATGCCCACTGCTATGTTCGGTGCAGGAAATGGTGTGCCCTTTATAGCGAGGCAGAAAAGGAGCCTGTGGAGACCGGGGCGGAGTTTGCATCATCTCGCAGGACTGCAATTAATTTTCTTCTTCTAATCACCCGGCTATGCGGTTCCCCTCAGCTCCATGGAGTGTTTTATTGTCTTTCAGCTCACTGTTTTTAGTGTTATGGCCGCACCCTTTTTCCTGTTTCAGTTCACTCACACCGCCCTCGTCAAACTCATTTCTACGCGCAGCAGGCAGCTGTTTTCAATGAAAACACCCTAATAAACCCACTGTACGCTTCCCGCCGGGCACCAAACAGCAAAAGTTAGAGACTAGCTGGTGGAGATGTTGAAGCATTTAGAGATGAAGGCTCCAAACGAATGCAAATGTTGCTCTGTTTCTTCTGGATGTGTGAGTAAGCAACCGTTTGATAACACATTCATCACAACAACTTAATAAGGTGATAATATGTCAGTGTTGTGTTTGCAGCTCATCCTATAGCACTAAAGTGGCCCAAAACAAACAGAAAAAAAATCAATTGATATCAATGAATATAGCTGTGTCTTATTAGTCTAAGCTCAACCATTCTGTTATTATAACTAATAAAATGCTATAGCCACAATTAGAGATGCATTGCTCCGAGTTTTGGTAATAGCAATACCATGCTATTGAGCCTGAACAGTTTATGTGCAGCCTTCTTCACCCTGAAGAGTCTGAGCCTCACATGCACCATAAACAACAGCAAACACAGTATGTTTCTGTTTATTTCATATTATTTACCTGATTTATATGCACTTGTTTCATTTATTAAATACAATCTGCCCAAAGGTTGCAGAGACGAGGAAAGTAAACACTCAACAGGATGCAGTTCATTCAGGTAACAGACAAATGCTGCACTGAAACAGCGACAAACACTGATATATAATTCTAAAGAGAGGCAGAAAAATTCCCCAAAGACGGCCACAAGGTCTAAAAGATTACAGTGAGGAGTTTGCTCTTATATCTTTTATACTCTATTTTGTAAAAAAATAAAAATAAAAAGGAACAAAGGGAAGAAAAAACATTAAGGTACAGACTGAATGCAGGCAATTGTAATGCATTTTAGAGCTATTTAATTGTCGAGCACCTCCACTGAATTGATTTGATTGTCTCCGTACTTGAAGACTGCACTGTGCAGAAAATAGAAATATCCAATCGGGGTTTGATATTCGCAGACACTCAATATTGGGATCTCGGACAAAAATCTTTATTAAATAAATGATTTCCCAAACCTTAACGACAATGTATTTACCATGCATAGATAATGTAAAAATGTAAAACTTTGGCAATGGGTGTTTAAAGGTCACTGAACACACTCAATGAGAGGTTTTGCAGAATTATAAATATTAATATATTTATGAAAAAAAAACACCTGTAATTCATAAGGTCAAAAATTAAATGAGCTTCTGAGCTTTTAAGAAAACAACAACAAACTAATCAAATCATAAGAAAATAAGTGTTTTTTGACTCCAAGATCTGCTCTCTAGTGAACTTGTAACTCCTTATTTGGAGTATTAAAGTATTAAAGTCTTTCTTTTCTCTTTGGCTAAATATCTTATCTCAGTCATCACTCCCATGACCATCAGATAAAATGCCTCATCCCTCAAAAAGAAGATTATTCTTTGACTCTTATTTGCCCGGATTAAAAACAAAGTGGTTTGTAGCAGGTGATACTGTCGAGATTAAAATGATTTATCTTGACATCTGGAAACTAAACATGTGCATTTTGCTCTAATAAGTAAACAAAGCATTAGCACACATACTGCTCAAACACTGGCACATTATTTTAATCTTAATGGGCATGTCAGGAATCAAAGTAAGGTTTGTTGTTAGGAAATGTTTCAGTGGGAAACAGTGAAAGAAGAATTAGAACTAGAATATTTTTTTTCATCAAATTTAAACGTGGATGGAAATGTGTCCACTGCTTAATTAAACGGCTCAGTTTCTGTCTGCGAGTGAGTGGCAGTAGCTGAGATGCTTTACGACATCACCTCCCCTGTATGACTGACATGTCGTGACAGGATGACTGAGCACACTGACAGTCAACCTCGTATGGTTTGGTGTTGATTATCAAAGACCCACTTCTCACACACAACACACACACACACATACAACACACGCATGCAATACATATCCCGTTGCATGTGGCATGTAATTAACGCCGCCATTAGCAGCGCAGTAACAACCTAACAGATATGCCCAAATAGGAGTGTCATGGTCAAACACTTCCCACACCTCCCATATGACATCCGTTCTTTTGGCTCCTGCATGAGCCACAGGGGCCCTTGCACTTCCTAATGAGGAGACCAAAAATAGGTGTGACAAATGTCATCCATCCCTGGGCTGGTTCTACTCCTGCCCAGAGGACAGCAGTCTGGGTTGGACAGGACATGACAGGACATGACACAACACCATGCACTCTGGAGGAGGTCTTGTCACTGAGAGGTGTAGCGCTAAGCAGTGAAACACCTCTCATCCATGAATAGGAGGCCAAAGTTGAAAAGACTGGGAGACATGCCTCACTGTTTCTTATAACAGGGGGGAAACTCTCCGTACATCTTCTAAGGAATCAATTTGAAAATTAATTTCAGCAATGCTGCAAAACTCAATGGAGAAATTCTCCCCAAGACACATTTTAAAAGGCTTAAAAAAACCTGATGGATGGGAAGTCTTACACGCTGTGAGGTAGACACCCCAAACTACCAATAAATACAGACACTGTTGACTAGAATGACCATGCAGTGAATGATGAGTGTGCCCTGCTGATAGATCTTTTGCTAAATTAATTCTGTCAAGATTAGACTTTACCTGTCATGAAGTCAAGGTTTAGGCATGTACATGCAGGTTTTCCCTTGTATTCCTTTCTCATTTTAGCACATTAAAAACTGCTAGACCGGAAAGCTTTCTGACAAACACAAAAAATTAATTAATATTATCTTTTTAAAAAAATTGAATTTTAAAAGCGATGCCATGTTACAAAAATACATTTCAGAAAAGGCTCTAAATCATGGACACAAGAAATACTCACTGAAAGGCTGGTAGATTTTTTTTTTTATTTGGATGACTTTTTATATAAGCTAAATAAATTAGCCACAAATTGAATCTTGATTTTGTTTTTAAATGTATAGGTTGGTTTGTACTCAGGCAAACATTTATTATACAGGCAGACAAAATATATTTCTGAGATCATGAAAATCCTTTGTGCTGGTGCTGGCAGTATAAGCATGATGAATTACTCTATCAAATTGTCTTGATACAGAAATTATCAGCAGGCACTGTGTGTTAGCATTCTTTGCCTCTGCCATGCCTTTATTTTTTCAGCACACCACCATTACATATTATCATTTGTATGGAATTCTTTCATCTTCTCTGTCAACAGTTTCTGAAACACTATAGCATCATTCACAATGTGTCTTCATCTGCATGGTAATCCTATAGCCACTGAAGTTTATTTACACACGCAGCAGCATCAGTTGAAAAGCAAATCATGTGTATTGGTATCGTTTTTGTCACAGAAGCAAGGACAGAACCAGCGTCAGAACAGCCACACAAGTGTATAAGCAACGCAGCATATATCCGTACACACATACACACACATTTAAATTCTGCGACTGGGGAACATGTTTAATTACAGCCTAGGAAGCAAGTGACTCGGCTGAGAACGAAAAAAAAAAACACTTGATAACACTGACATTTACAATCTGCCTCATTTATCAAAAGCTGCCAAAGCAGAGTCAAAGAGGGTCATTACATAGTAAACATAGATTAACGCAACTCTCACAAAACCCACACAACATTGTCTAATAAATGATTTTTAGTATAAGAAAATTGTAGATGTCAGCATGCATTTCCGTGGACTCTGTCAATTAATTGTCCTGTTTGGTACCTAATAAATACAACTGTGTGTGTGTGTGTGTCGCACGCGCATGTGTGTCGGTGTGAACAGGAGCCAGCATCGGTGCTAAATAGCTGGCACCTTCAGCATGCATTTCCCTGGCCTTATCCTATTATTCGTCTCATTTTTCACCCGGTGTTTACACACGTGTGTGCATACACGTATGCCAACACCCATGCTAATAACTAGCACTTTCATTTTCATATGCACAAACAGGATTTGACAGATTAAGCTGAGGTGTATTCAGGGTTGTGTGGATAATGGCATAGAATGAATTCAAAGGGCACATCCAGTTTTGAGAGACCTGTACTTAGTGCCAGTCATTCTACTCAGTCCCAAAACAACTATTAATCACTCTCACTCATTCACAAACTGTCCCTGCTGGATGCTTTTGACTTGTACAGTATCTTGAGTGTGTGCCTATGAGTGCCAAATGCTGGACCAGATGTTACTTTGAGTTAAGTCCCCCTTTACAGACGCCTTTGCATGTGTTGAGGCCGCACATTGAAGCCCACATGAGCAGTTTCCTGTCTATAAAAGAGTGAATATGGGGATGCGGCGAGTGGGAGTGCGTTGAGGATTGCAGGAGTGGTGTAGAGTCGGCCCCAGGAAATTCTTCAGTGACTCCTCTGCTCTGTTGCTGCAGCTACGGGATGCTTTTGAGTGTCAGCAGCTGGCAGAGGCGCGGAGGGGAGAAGACAAAGATAGAGCGCGATCTGAGGAAGAGGGGCGGGATTGCATTTAATCTCACAACCATTTACTTTTAATGGCATGCAGCTGCTTTGTTCTCTCTTTGATCATCGGCAGGCCAGGTTGACTGTAACACAGTGGAATGCTCGGACACACACAGGCCAGTGTGCACGCATACACACACAGCCACCATCTTATTTGAATTTTTTCTCTTGGTTTAAACTCAGTTTTGAAATTCTGAATCCTTCAGCACTTCTACCTTTGTCACCATCTGTGGAAGGCTGCGGACAGACATGTGCTTCTTCTGTGACACATGGTGACATCAGCGGCTGCAAGCGATACACTTCACCAGGACGTGACACACGTGGTAGGTACACACTGTCCCTCTAATTCAAGTCACTGCTGTGCAAGCAGCTCTGACTAAGCAGAAGAAGTTTCTAGTGAAGCGTCAAGCACACGAGCCCTCACTGGCTTCCCACCAGCGAGTGCAGCCAATTTTGCTCATTGGAAGCCATCCAGAGGTGCCAAAACCGGGAATCAATCCCTGGGCCTGCAGAGGTAGTTTTTGTCCAATGGACTGTTCTTGCAGATGCTTAGAAGTCTTCTCTACCCAAAGAATGGAGAGGACAGAGGAAGCAGTGCATGCTTCTCTGGGCTAAAGCCTCCTCCTGACCACCCAGCAGTGCATTTTCCTTGCCATCCGGTCTTGAATGCAGGAAATGGAGGCAGTCATGCCAGGATGCGAGTGGCGGAGTCTGGCAGAGTCTTTGGACAAAGCAAATCTTGGCTACTGTAGCCATTTGCCCCATCAAAGTCAATGGAGAAAGGGGAATGTAGAATGAGGTAAACATGGCCATTATACAGTATGTTTACCGCTGGCTTTTATATGTTTAAATGGGCTCATTCTGATTATATTAGCATATACGTGTGCATTTTAATGTGCCTGTGAAGATGAGAGGTCAAGCCTGTGGAGCTCAGATAGCAGGCAAAGCCCTGCGTGAAATCAAACACAAAGACACACACAGTATGCCCATTCTCAAAGCCACAGAGAAGGCCTCAACATAACAAATGTGTGATATGGTCGCTAAAGCAACAATAATAGAGGAACAGCCAGGGTGAGGGAAAGGGGAGGGCGAGAAGCCGGCATGAAAGGTGTGACCGAAGAGCAAAATAGGACATAAAAGAAAGTGAGAAAAAAGTGAGAGATGGAAATATAGACCCTGAGAGAATGAGAGAAACACAGGATGAGTGAGGGACAGATGATGTTGAGTGTTGTCCGGGCAGTAAGGCAGGTGGGTGGGTGGTGGATTCTCTGTGTGGTTTCCATCCCTGGGGGCAAAGCGGCAGAGGAGAATGTAGAGGGGCTCATTTAGATCCTTCTAAAAAGGAGAGGCCAAAGCTTCCTAAGACTGCAGTGGCTGCGATAATGCCTGATGTCTAGAGGTGGACCTGCAGGGATGACACACCCCAGGGATGTGCTAAAGAAAAGCTGTAGAGAAGGACTGCGGGAGAGACAAGGAGATGTACAAGTTGGGTTGAAAGATGAGAGACAGAGAGGTGAAAGACTACAGAAAGACTCGGGGCTGCAGTAGGAGAGGAGCCGCGTGCTTCTGTGTGCTGCTCTGAGTGGCATATCACAGTTTACACATTTGTCATATTTCTATTTGTGTCACAGGATAATCTGTTTAGCAGTAAACCATGCATATTAAGGCCAAACTGGAAAAGAAATATGAGAAACTTGAGCTTTTTGCATTTTTATATGTAAAATGAAGCAAACATGTAAGTAAAGCTTTCTCTGATATTTGTAGTTACGTGTGAAGGAGGCTTTTACCTGGTTGGGATCACTCATGTTTTCAAATACGTTGCTTTGTGGTGTTAAATAGTGAACGCTTGTAATGAGCTTTCCAGGCTGCTGCATGTTATGGCGTAGAAAGAATGTGTTATTTGGCTGTGCTTATCCAAGCAGACTAGGTAATAAGGGTGTAATGGGGAAAACAGTGGAGTTGAGATCCAATGAAAGCAGGGGGTCTGTTGGAATACACAACCAAACCCGCTTTATCAAATTCTGCAAGGAGCCATCTGGGACAGCTAGTATTCAAACACTGAAAATAAACTGAAAAGAAAAAGAATTTATTCTAAATGCGAAGGTGAAATAAAGCCTGGTACAGATGCAACATTTGAAAGAGGGATTTCAACACCGTATAACACCATATTTAACAACACAACATCACTTTTTTATCAACTCTGCTCAGTAGTTGTCAAATAATCAGACCAATTTCCAATCAAGTGATGTCAATTACTTGCTGTGAGGAAGGGGTTATTTTGTATTGTTTTTGACGAAGTAATCTGTGGCGTATCCCTGCTGCTGAGGCCATATTCAGCTGACACAGAAGCTGCAGCAGCGTTTGCTGGGACTAGTTAACTTCAACAGCTGTGCTTAGAGGTCAGATGTAAAGTGTTATATACATGTTTTCTATCTATCACGCATATGAAAAGTCAGCATAGTACTATACATTGTATCATTAAGAAAACATAATAATAATAATAATAAATATATATTCAAAATTGTTGCTGGACAAATATGCTGGATGTAGGAGGAATACATTATCAACGAGTAGACTTGGAGCGGACCTAAATAAAGGTCACTGACATCAGTTCCTCTCACCTCCTTTAAAAGCAGCACGCGAATTCCTGCCAGGCTGGACAGAAAATATGTCTGTGACATAACACAAATATCAAGCTCTCCAAATAAGTTAAGTTATGCATTTCAGTGTGACGGGTAACACTGAAATTTCAGGTACACCTTTCATGCAAAAAAAAAAAGTTGTATATTATTTTAGCAGGCGATGATATCATTGGAGTAAATCCACTGCTAAAATAAACTGTAGCAAACGTATTGTGCACATCTAGAAATATATGTAATCATCTAATGTAAACAATTTACATGATAGCAGAAAGTGAAACATATCTATCACGGAAAGGATTACCGTATTTTGATAATTGGTGGAAAATGTTTGCGTCGCTCTGAGAACCACGCCTGAAGATGGGTGACTTGGCAGAGGGTACATCCTGAGGACATCTGCTATACTCCTAATAATTTACGCTGCATAACTTAATGCAAATGATCTTCTAGAATTACCAAAGCAGCACAGAAACGTTTACTTGAAAATGTTCATTAAGTCTGCATTTGAATCCAAGCTCCTGTTTGCATGTGTGGGAAAGTGAAGCCTGAAACAACAAAAACAGCGATCGTCTCATCAAGATAAATGTCAGTGGAGTATGAACCCTTCTCCAACTACTGCAGGTGAGTCAATAAGTGACTCAAAATGAAACACGGCAATAGCACGCGTGTGTATGCGCATATACTCTTTAGTTGAACCAGTCCCACCTGTGCATGACTCACACCTTTTTTCTGTCTCACACATGGATCTAATGACAGCTGTAAGTGCAAGTCAATATGTATTAACACAGCAAAGAACTGTAAATTGGCTGGCGCAGCACATAAGCATTAAAAGCAAAATTACAGTCTGAGAATAGCTTCAGATGACCTCAAAACTTCTACAAAAAGGGGCAGAACTGAAGTGATGGCTCACCCAACCAAAAGACCAACATCATTATAATTTAATCAAAGTTAATCATATTTTCTAGTGTGGTCCCATCAGTGCATGAATTACTAATATTGTGGGTCAGTTCAAATATCAAACCTCCCCTTCAAACCATTTGTTGGATATTCAATAAAACAACAAGGACAATATCTGAATTCAGTCTCCAATTTTAGTAGTTACTGCAGAAGAAAAACAAGTTTCTGCATACCATCTTGCCTCTAAACTACAAGCTGTTCAAAGAAGAAGAACACATTGTTTCAATCCCTCTCTCTCTCATGTACTAGTTACAGAAATATTTGATGGAAAGATGAAGAAAACTATATCTGCCGCCTCTCTCGCTCCATCTTTCTCACTCCAACTCCTTTTCATTCTCCCTCCTTCCAGCACTATTCGTCGTCCCGTGGTGTCACAGTCCATATGGTGCTGCAACACTGTTGGTCTCCTGTGGCCACACTTCCCACGATGCATCTGTGGCTCTGGGCTTTCGAGCGAGCTGATAGGCTGAGAGGACTGTGGTATCGACCAGCTATCGCATGGTGTGAGGTCAGCTCGGTGCAGCAGTGGAGTGTGTCCGGACAGCACACACCACTGACTTCCAGTCTTTCATCCACCCTGCCAATCAATCGTCCATTTTCTATCGTTACCTTTGCTGCCGCAGATCAAAGTATGCTAGTCTGCTGTCGTCTTTAGTGAAAAAAAAGAATTTCAAAAATCCTCTCCATGTGTATGACATTAAAGATTTTCGTCTTTAAACTACTGCCAGATTGATCTATTTTCTTTTCCCCTATTTCTTGAAGCTGGACAGAGTCAGACATGAAACCTTTACACTCTGTCCACCTTTTCAAGCTATAATGAAGACGTTCCACTTGGAAAACACTGTTAGGATGCTAACATACATTTGACTGCTATTCTCTCTTATTCATTGTTGTGTTGTATTGCTTTGAGCTCTCTTCCCTTCCTGTCTGTGTCCATGCAGAGAAAACAGAGCTTAGTACAGATCAATCCCATTGAGCCTGACTCCTCTCACTAGCCAGGGATCAATACTGCCTGTTTCATGTCCCTTTTGCAATATACAGTACACATGTGCACGCACACACACACACACACACACACACTAACACACAAACACGCACACACACAAACACACACAGTTTAAAGACATGCCTATGAGGGCAGGCCCACCCCTTCAGAGATGACCTATCGGCCTATCGGCTAAGTTGCTCACCGGGGGATACAGAAGTTCATTATGACAGGCTTGCCAGTGCTAAAGGTTCGCTTTGGTCCTCGAACGCAAAGTGCAGCATTTTCACCATCTGATTACATTTCCAGCTTGTCAGAGCACGCAAAAAGCACACGGTGGCTGGAAGTACTATAGAATTGGAAAACCTTTGCATGTGCAACAATGTGACTGCTGAATGTCTGACGGCAGATGTTAAAGTAATGTAGGATTCACACACCTGGTCTGAGAGGGCTCTAAAAGTGTTTGGATATGCTTGGTTCAACCATATGTGCTGGACAGGAAAATGACTTGCCAACTGGAGCTGCAGAAATTGGTGAAATCTGAAAGGAAATTGCTACTTCCTGGAGTTTCTAGTTTTGCCATTTGGCTGCAGTTGGGAGTCTTGTTATGTGTTGTTTCACAACCTTGGAACCATATTACATCTTATAAACTCTTGATCAAGACTGAAAAATGCACTGGTACCACTCTCGTGTCTGTAAATGTGACACTGCAGACAGCTTGTTAATTTAACTTCGAACAAAGATGGGAAATATGGGAAAACAACTAGCCCTGCTTATTTCATAGTAGGGGAAATGCACTTATTAGCACCGCTGTTACATTATAGTCAACACGACAGTTTTTTTCAAATCTATCCAAAAGATGTACAAACCTCATTAGGGGACATGCCATTGACTTCCATACAAATTAAAAAAGATAGAACACGTTTTTTGGAAAGTTTTCAAGGTGCTAAGAGACACTGTTTCCCCTTCTTAAGGATGCAGCAAGACTAACTGTTCAAGCTTCAGTTAGCATACATGAAAACAGATTGAGAAAAATATTTCTCAAACTGTTTAACTATTCCTTTTGTCCAGCACTGTATGGATCACCCAAAACCCAAAACTACAGAGTAATGGGGCATTTAAAGGAGACGCTTTGCTCCACAAACTCACCTTGCCTGGAGTACTCATCAGCCTCATGATGAACCAGGTCAGTCACACAGCCGCCGTAGTGCAGCCTCTGCTCATGATCGAAGGCCTTGAGTGTCTCACTGGAGCTGTAGGACTTCTGCGTAGGCACACGGCACTCATCCGTATCCAGGGAGGAGGTGTTATACTGGGACTCTTTGGAGCAGCGACCCCTGGTCAGGGAGCGGTGCCGGCGATCCTTCAGATCCATGCTGAGGTTGGTGGTGGGGGGGGTGGGGGCTGGATGATGAGAGTGGGGATGCGGGGAGAAGCGATGGAAGGAGGAGGAGGAGGAGGACGAGAAGGAGGAGGAGAAGGTGGTGGGGGGGAGATGGAGGGGCCTCCTAGCGGGCCTCCGTAATGTCAATCTCCACTTCAGTCACCTGGAAAACAGAGATAGAGAGAGGGAGAGACGGAGAGAGTGGAAAAGACAGCGTAAGGTTGATACAAAATTAATGGATGCACTGCTGTGACTCACTCTCCGGAGAATCTACAGGGAAAGTTAGGTAAGAGGGAGTGCGGCGAATGGACATTTGAGCAACCAGGCAAATATACAACACATTGGAGTATTGACGCGGGATAAGTAAGGCTATTGTGGGGAGAAACAGAGCTGCCAGCGCTGTGGTCCACCGAGATAGTCAACCATCGACCGCGCTGATGAAAAATGGTCAGCCAGCATTTAAATCTGTGACATAAAAACAGAGAGTGACTCAAACATGGTCCAGTCATCCTAAACTGATGTCAGCTACGCTCGAACGCAGACACACACACACAAAAGGAAAACAATGATGACAAGCAGGGGTAGAGGAGTGCGGGGGGGGGGGAAGCCGGGAGGAAAGCCGGGCGGAGTGATGGGGAAAGGAGACACCGATATGTCTCGGCTGGAAAAAAAAAAAAAGGTAAAGGGCGAGAAAGAAAGGACGGGAGCCGGATGCAACAGGAAGGATGGAAGAAGAGGAGAAATGACTTGAGGGCATTGCGAGTCTCTCCCTCATTATCAGAGTGAGAATGAATCCCCGCTCCCTTAGAGGCTGTAAGGGATAATCAAACACAGCCAGACGCACGCACGCACACGTGCACACGGTGTCGCAAACACACTCAATGCACATATACAGTAAGGAGGCACCTGTGCAGAGATATCGGCGGTACCTGGACCTGACACAGCTTGTAACGCAACTTGTATCGCAAGCTAAACGCGGCGCACCGGTGGCACCCTCTCCTCTGCGCTAGCGCCGGATCGGCCCGTTGCTATTGCATCACAACCAGCCCACTTTCGATCCATTACAATCTTGAACTTGTGGACGCAGATTATACACGATTATGATGGTAATACAGCGTGATACTAGTGCAGCGGCCTTGAGCTACACATTACATTAGCAGCTGAAGATCAAAGTACAACAATACAACAACCGGCCGTAATTGACAGGAACGCTTCCAGCAGCTGCCTGTATGGGATATTTATGGTAATAAATAGGTCATCCATGTTTCTATTGCCGCAGGCCGAGGAGAGTCTGGTCCACCCACTGCATTACAGCATACCATTGCATTTTCATCAAAACGTCTCCCAGTCTGGACGAAACGTGCCGATACCACAGTCGGCATTTCTAAAGAACAGGCACCATTTGATTCAGAACATGGGATGTGACTAATTGCATGCTGGGATGGAGGAAGAATGAGGGGGGAGAAAAAGAGAAGGAAAGGATACAGAATGGGAGTCAATCTATTCAATGAGGGCTCATTTTAAAATGCTTAGAAGGTAGTATTGAAAAGTGCCCTGCTATGTCCATTGATTAACAGTAGGTATTAAGTCTCATAAAGAGCTCATTATGCTCCAGCATCCATCACACAGGCTATTAGGAGTTCAACCTTAATGTGTTGGTACCTTGAATGGAGGGCGAGGAAACGGAGAGGGATGCTGGCTCGGGAAATGTGGCGATTTTCTGACTGGCACGGTGCGGTGCCATAACAGTGGGTAAACAAGGCTTTGTGTGTGTGTGTTTATGTGTTCACTTTACTGTGTTTGTTGTGTCTGGTGGTTAGGATTAAGATTAATTTGAAGCAATAGTTCAACGTTTAAAAATGTTTGATACCACTCTTTGCATTAAACATAGCGCTGGAGGAGGCTATCAGCGTAGCTTAGCACACAGAGAGGAAGCAAGTAATTTGGTCTTTTCCGAAATTATATATATAAGTTTAAGAAGCTTAAGAAGCTTTACAGCACATATAAATTGCATCTTGTTTGTTAAAATAATAATAATACAAATAATTTTAACAGGCCTTTTTTTCTTTTTTTGCTTTTTGGTTTCAACCCACGCACAAACTATGCTAACAAACTATAGTATACAAAAATACAGTTTGTAAAAATCTGTGTTTCTAACTTATTTATAAATGATGTAGTAAGTGTTCATTTACCTTAAAATACACAAAACCCCAGGTAGACTTTTCCAGAAACGCTGAAGGAGACAAGGCATCACGCTAAGCTAACAGGCTAAAGGGAACAGTGAATGGCTTGGAGGTGACACAGCACTTCAAAATGGTACAACCTAAAATCCTAATATCTTTAACCTTCTGTTCAGTCTTCCTGCTAAGTTAGGCTAATCGTCTCCTGGCCTCAGCTCTGTATTTAATGCACACACACGATCAATCTTCACATCTAACTCTTGTTAAGAAGAGTGTATGAGTGAAAATGTTCACCTGTTCCTTTAAAAGAGGTGCTAAAGTTTGCAGGCCACCTGAAATGGCCGCGGTAAAAGACAGAGGGATAAGTCTCTCAGTGCAACAACCCCCATGTATAGCGATGCCCAGTTAACATGTGAGGGTGTGTGTGCGTGACGATCACGGTGGAAGGACTTGAGTTTGCAGGTGTAGCGCCGCTCGAGGAGGAGGCGAAAGGACGTGGAAAGAGAGACGGATTGATGAAGTAGAGAGGAGGGGGTCGTCTCAGATCTGAAAAAAAAACGCACATCACTCACGTTCCACCCACGCGGGTGTTTCCCTCAAGGTCGCCTCCGCGCACGCCTTCGCCCACATACGCGCGCGCCAAACTTTTTCTTGCTAATTACTCCGGTGACGGCGGCCCAACCTCCCCCGATCATCACACTGAGGCAGATTATCTAATTTATCAGAAATATAATGACTTTTTGTCGTTCTGAGAGGTTGCGTACCGCGATTTCATGGTGCGTGCCCAGTCAGGCCCACAGACGCATGCATATTCATACACTAAGACCCTGAAAAGCGCGCACGTGCAAAACTGCGAAAAACACCCACATGAGCCTGCAAGTATCTGCGTTTCCTTGACAGGCGAGAGAGTGTGGTTAGACGAAGGAGAAAAGAGACATGCGTGCGACCGTGAAGTGACCATGAAATCCAGGCAGAATGAGAAAAGTAATTGGAAGACGACAGGGAGGGTGGAGAATTCATTTTCGAAATTACAGAGGTGAAGTTTGGTGCAGATAATGGCCTTTTCTCTGCAAATAAGAGCTTGGGAAGAAAAATATGGAAAATGACACAATGTAAATCCAGTGTAACTAGAAATCACACCCAGTTAATAGGAAGCTAATGACATCAATGGATTAGCGGGCATCAAACACGATGGTTTCCCATTCAGCCTGATGAACTGTGAAAGAAAAGAGTCCAAATACCAAAGAAAACAGTGCTGTAATAGAAACTCCGCTGACACGCAGACAGGCACTTAAATGCAGATGCTATTTTAAAAAAGTGTTTCTTTACCCGCCCAAATCTTGCGTGTAATCACATGCTCGAAGAGTGTTTCTTACGCATGGAAAATGAGCATCTAGTTTTCTTAACCTGTCAAAGGCGCAACACATACTGTCACGATGAGTTTTATACAGCTTCCAATTTAAACATTTCTACTTTTTTTCCTCCTAAAAAAAAAGCTTGTCACATAGTTGTTGAGGTGGCTAATTCAGTCAGTCCCCAGTTCCAGGGAAAAAAAAAAATATTGTCAAACCAACAGGCGCTGTTAAAAAAAAAAAAAAAAAAAAAAAAAAGCCAGCAGGGGGTCAGCATTGTTTCAGCAGTAGGTGCATTAGTGCATTTATGCTTTTGAAATTGCCTCAGGGATTTT
>JAOXYL010000065.1:18948733-18965130 GCA_028564955.1 Terapon puta | reverse complement strand
ATATCACTTTGGTCTGAAAGATAGTGTGCGAATACACGTTTACTGAGGCAAACACTGCATGCCAGACAACATTGTGTATTTTGTGCGTTTCTCACTTTGTTTGCCACGATACATAAAGGCCAGAGGTTCAAAATGCGATGAGTCTGCAAGTCCAGTAGACGAGCGTGAGCGAGAAGGATCTGACCCGAGTGTGACACTGTGGTATCATATTCAGAGGTTATGGAGCACATCCGTGCTGGGCTTCACATCTGACAAGAGTGTTAGCGCAGGTGAAGGTCATGTGCGATATAGAAAAGCACGGCAGTCTACAGATGGATAATGTCAGCCGACGGGTCAGAGAGCCACGCCGCCTGTTCTTTTATTCAGCGAGGGGAATTCCTGCACATCCTCATTCGGCGGAATCGTGCCAACGCCGGTGTGTGTGTTCGCCACCATGCGCACGTTAGAGTGTGTGTGGACTCTTTCACCTATGCCCCGGGAACTAGCTGCAGCACAGAGAGTCAGGGCAAACTTTGCTGCGGCGCTGCCAGTGAGTTATTAAAACAATCGAGTGCTGACAAGCCCTGCATTCTGTCGCCAAGGGAGAGGACTAGGGCTTAATAACTCAGTGTCATGCCTTGACATTCTTACCATCTGTCTGGGTAAAATATTCAAATGTGCAATAAATGTCACTGGGGACAGACGGTGACACTGTCTAATTAACACTATGACAGAGGTGACACACTGAGGGCTTTGGCTGGCTTTTACTGTACAACATGCATCGCCTATGTGTGTGTGTGTGTGTGTGTGTGTGTGTGCACGCGTGCGTCTGTGCATGCCATAACTCTATGCAGAGGTGAAATGCAGTGGGGCGCCATTCTTCCATTCTGTCTCTTTAGAGGAAAATTAGCTATTGTGTAACTAAACAGAAAAGTGTAGCACTAACATGCACATTAAAAAGTGTAAATGACAGCATCTATAGGGCTGCGCAACCCTGGAGCAGCGAATAAATGCCAGAGCGGAGTCATTACCTCAGGCTGAAATGTCAAATGAGGGAGAGCGGATTGGAGACCAGATTGCCAGTCATATACGGGTGTCTTATTTACCCAGTTAAATATATGTAGATCAAAAACCAGCTGCAGTGATTCATTCCTCAACTTCTGTGGAACTAGTGCCGGTTATCTTTTTTTTTCACTGTGTACTTCATCAGTTAACGTGGGGGCAACCAGGCTCAGAGATGGAGAATGTGAGCTAGTTTGTGATGAGATATTAAGCAGAATGAAAGCGGAGTGGATATTAAGAGAGCAGACCTGAACCATATTAGCTGACTGAATAATAAAGCATGTCCTCCGTTTGCAATTTCAGTTTTCTGAGCCTGACCTTACACATGGAATTTAACTGTGGAGACTGCATTAGATTTAGTTTGAGTAGTTTTGAGAAATGGAAAAAAAAGAAAAAAACAGGTCCAAAGTACTTAAGAGTCTGTGAAATAAACAGGATGAACACAGGTATTTCAGCAAGTCTGTGGTTAAACTAACACTCTGCAGACTAACAGGTTCACGGGGTGGAGATAATTCCACGTTGGCATCTCTGTGAGGCTGTAGGCACAGTGGCACATCGAGTTAAATGTTAATGTTAAGAAACTAACATACTTGTGTTGCAAAGTGTTGGTGCTGATGTTTAAAAAGTAACGTGTAACGAGTCCTCCTCAATTTCTTCTCAACATCTCTGAGCTGAGTTGTAAACACAAAGTATAACCGAGTCTTACTGCGTCCTTCGGGTCGGCATTTCTTCATTATCAACCAAAATACCAGACAAGTTGAATCTTTAACCGGATGATGGCACAAGAAATCCGGGAGCTTATCAACGTTATTACAGCTTGTCCTGAGAATGACGTGAATGTTCTAATCAAATTTCGACAAAACCATCATAAGCAAAGATTGCTGATGAATCCATCTAAGAGAAGTGCTACATGTTTCGCTGAAGGAGCGAAAACTCTGACTGGACTCGAACAGAAAAATACATCTAAGTTCATCAAAGTCGCAGTTACATTCATATACATGTGCCTGAGCTTCCCATCATATTAAGGTGCTCATTTCATTTTTATACTCTAATCCCCTACAAATGGCACTCCGTAATATGCCTCCTCACATTTGGATCTAAAAAAAACTTAATGAGTAAAGAGTGTTCCTATTGTATGTTTTTTTTAAAAAATATAAAATAACATAAAACACATATGGGTATAAAAAAGTACACTTTTAACAACCACAGTGTGTTTTAACTTTGAGCACCTAACAAATACATGGCTCTCCTACTCTCTGTGTTTCTCTCCCAGTCTGTGCTGCTCTCGTTTCCCTCTCTCTGTACTCTGTGAGAGGCTGTTGTATGAAGCACCTTTAATGGGTTTGTGAGGGATATATTGGACTTCAGTAGGAGATTTGACACACTGTGTGAGTGTGTGTCTGTGTGTGTGTGTGTGTGTGTACCTACAAGTGTGTGTGCTTTTTGGATTGTCATGTAGGGTCCTATATTACGGCGCTTTTCCACTTGTGTTACTGTGTGCACTCACACTCCAAAGCCATTAGATTCTATACGAAATCCTGAAGCTGAGAACTTTGAAGCTGAGAGCGCTGCAATTGACAGGCTGGTATCCTGCAGAGCGCGTCTCTCCACTCTTGATCTCTGGTACAGTGCCGATCTTGACTGCAGCTACAGTTGCACTTTCACATACGCATTTTGACTCTGTTACTTTATCTGTTCGCTCCAGCCCACACATGGGCGCCTCTGTCTTTGGATGCGCGCACGGCACCAATATTTCAGAGCTACCGCAGATGAGTGCTTGCCTGCTTGGGTCTATATTGTTTGTGCCCGCTGCACTGTGAATGCTCCTAATGCCATCGAGTCATCGTCTTGGAGTGGTGTTTGTGCCTTCGGGGCCAATAGAAGACGGCTACGGCCGCTCCAGCACCAATGACATAGCTGACTGGTCCCATTTAGCATGCTAGATTTAGCTTCATTAGAGAGGATGTGGTTGGGAAGGCACACAGAAGAAGTGAAATGAGGGGTAAGAGGGGAAGATGGGAGAACAACAGCGAGGCTTTTGCGAGGGCCACTTTGCAGCAGCGCTGGACAAAAAGCCAAAGCCGTCTCATAAAAATACTTTATAAACAAGCCATATCCATAATGGCTACCCAATAGAGAGAGATGGATTAATGCAGCAGTTGGAGTCAAATGAAAAGCACACCACAGTGGGTTAGGATATGGCACACATCGCTATCAGCAAGAAGCGTTCCTCTGTACCGCGGAGTACGGCGAGTCATGTAAAAAGTCGAGTCGAAAAAGCGAGTCATGCATTTTACAAAGCAGAAATTATGAAAACCAATTATAAGGACTTTAAAAACTATTCATCCAAAATGTATTCGCTCTCATTTTAAATTCAGTCTTCCGAAAACTGCATTCACCACAAATAAGGACACCAACAATCTACCCGATGGGGTGAGATATATTTAGATGTTACATAATCCTTCATGCAACAAGTGTTCTGACAGGCGATCCTTTAAAACTGTGTCTTAATTCAAGAAATGTCCCACTTTGCCATGACAGAAACAAATGAGCTATCACATCCAATTGTCAGATTTGTTTCACTTGTTCCATGAAAAATAAGTCTGTAAAACAGAAAATAAGAATAAATGACTTGTCAAGATGGGCTCTGTTTGCGGTGACGAGACAGGGCTGTGGCTATTTGAGAGGTTATCTAGGAATTGCAGCGGGACTGTAGGCGGCCTCAAATCTAGTGATCTACAGTAGCACAAAGAGGGAGAGGATGGGATGGGCGACCACAAGGTCATACATCAGAACGGGCGATTGTTGCCCTTTAACCCTGTCTCTGATCCCTGCACTTAAACAGCCACGTGCGCTGACACACGCACAACACTGAGGCGAAGGCACACCACAGCGCTCGAAGGAGGTACACAAACACAACAGGGCCGCCGATATTCGCGCGCGTCGGGGTGTTCTTGCCTCGATGTGCCGTCCAGAAACAGAAGGACGGCACGCAGGTCATCGAAAAGCACCCCGCAACAAATGGTGTGAGGCCATCGCACTTAGCCCTGACCCCCGCTTTGGGTCAATGCCACAATAACTGCCGACGATGGAGGCAAAAAAAAAAAAAAAAAAAGGGAAAGGGTTTCCATGGTAGCTGGAGGGTTTTCATCAAATCAGAGAGGAGAAAGGAGTCCTCTTGGTGTGCATGTCTCGAAGCACCGAGACCCCCGGTGATTCATCCCTCGCAGCTCCTGTAATACACTAACGCATTAGCACACAGTGATTAGAGATAAACATAGTCCAGGCCAGAGTTGGTTTGGGGGGAGGAAGGGGGGGGGGGATAAAAGAGAGACCGTGCCATGTGAATTCCCATCTACAGTGGTCATGCTTGGAGGTGATTTCTTTTTTTCTCTCAGTGGCGAGACTGCAATATTCAACATCGTAATTTTGAGCTGTTAATAACAGCTTTTGCTGCCAGTGCAACTACACCAGCAATCACTGATTTTGTTGTGGCCAGTGTGATTGCAATAGACATTATAACATGCAAAGGCAACAGTGGGAAAAGGTGCCTTTTTTTGTCCCACGCCTACACTGGCACTTTAGAAAAACCCTGTTTATGAAAAATGTTCTGTAGGCTGCCGCTAAAGCAAGGCCAAAACGGTGCTATGAAACATAACCCTGTAGGAGTGGGTGAAATGTTTGAAATGAACAGTATCAGAGGACATTTATAAGACCCACCAGAGATCTGAAGACATTTTTAAGAGCCACCCGAGTTCTTTGCTCTGATTAGCTGGAGAGATTGATTACAGCACCGTATGGCAACCCCTGTAACCAAAGCACCCGAGCACAATAGTCCCCTTTTTCTCTCCATGTAGTAAAAAACAAAAAAAAAAAAAAAAAAAACAGCAGTAGTAGTAGTGGTAGTACTATCAGTTGTGGCATGGAGTGGTCAAAATAATAGCGGTCGTATTTTGGTGGAAGCAGCCGCACCAGTCTTGTATAGAGCTATATTGATTGGATTGGAGTGTTCTCCCTCCTCCTCCACACACAGGCCTATATTGGATTTCACGCTGGCTGCCCATTCACCAGACACTGCAGTGCATTCCTAACCAAGGGCCTGGAGGCAATACGGCTGCTTTATTTGTTTATAATGTTTAGGCTTCCCGCAAATGGCTTGCGCTGCAGTCCCGATAACTATGCATAGTTACATTTAGGCAATCGACTGGGCTCGTTTCGACATGAGTGCCGCAGCTCAATTCATTTGGAATGGACTAAAAATCCAATAGAGTTGTCTAAGAGGGAGGTGGAGAACAGAGAGGAGGGAGAGAACTGTAGGGAAATGGAAAAAAAAAAAAGGGAGGAGGGGGGGGTGCTGATGTTGTAATTTAAATGGGGTAACCTGCTCTGATGTAGCTCTGTAAAGATACACGGAGAGCACGTTCGGTTTCTCCCACCACCGCGCTCCCTCTCCCGTCGGCATCCGAACTCAAACATGAATGACAGATGAAATAAAGATTCCCTCCCACTGCTCTTAGTCACCGAACAGCCAAGCACCCCACCCCACCACCACCACCGCTCTCCATCTCTGAGTGCATCTCCACACACCTCCGACACAAATCTGTGTATCCCCCTGGCTACGGCAGCACCCATAAAATCCATAAAGAGCCAACTGCCAACTTTCACATCTTCAGTTCCATTAAGAGATATGACTACATCCGAGACAAATTCCCTGGAAACACTTGCCGGAGTGAAACTCTAATTTACTGAGCTGATGACAGACGATGACACTCGGGTGACAACGCAGGAGAAATTAAGTTAGCGGTGTTGCAGTGGGTTGTCTCGGAGATGACACACAAATGACGGCGTCTGGTAAGCGAACTGGTGTGAGTCATGTCACTGGAAGTGTGCGCCACTCGCCTGAATCATCGTTGCGTGTGTGTTTGCGTGCGTGTGAGGCTGTGTGTGTGTGTGTGTGTGTGAATCTCCCATCCTCTTCACTAGCCTACTCCTTGTCCTCTGCCAGCTGCTCAGCTTCTCACTCCATTTGCTCCAGACTTCATACACATCTGCCCACAAAATCCATCCATCTCCCTCCCTCTGTCTCTCTCACACATGCACGCACGCACACACACACACACACACACACACATGCACACACTGTCTCTGCAGTCACAAAGGAAGCCATTGGCCAAAGCAAAGCATAGGTATCAATGAGTACCATCACGTAGCTCCTAAACACTTATTGTTGGCTTGTGACATGAACAAACTGAACAACAGTGGCCCGCGCTAACCAAGGGCAGCTGGGAAAAATGTGCCTTTTCTCCCTAATTACTTTTGCCTTTTTCTCCTGCGACTTCACTCCACATTCTTTCTCTGTGTGAAATGGAACGTCCTTGCCAACTTTAGGCGATGTCTCAGAAATTCCTTTTCTACGTGGTTGTAGCAAATAAAAAAATCTGAAGCCTCCCAAAGGCTCCTGTGAGGTGAAGGATGAAAGCCAGTGAGCGGGAGAGTGAGTAGAAAGCTGGAGTGAAGGGGTTTGATGCAGTCTCCTGAGTGAGGCGAAGGCAGAGAGAGGGAGAGGGGGAGAGAGAGAGAGAGAGAGAGGAAAATGCAAGGGGAAAAGTGCCCTCTGTAAAAAAAAAATAGCTCATTGATGCAACCATTTCCTCTTAACCTCAAACGGCAAGCTACTGAGCTAAGAGGGGCAGGAACCAGGGAGTTTTCTAAAAAAAAAAAAAAGAGAAAAGAAGAGGAGAAAAAGGCGTTTGTCCCCTGCCTTTTCTCTTCCTCCACCCTCCTTCCTCCCTCCTTTTCTTTAGGCTCTTTAAGCAGGAGCTGGAGCATCTCTCAGAGAAATGACACTTCTTATACAGGAATTTGGTTCTGTAATTAACCTGCTCATTTGCTAATTTGACTGTAATCAAGCCTTTCATCTTTCCCAGCGGGGTGCCAAAGCTCTTTGAGCAGACAAGGCAGGAGACAGTAGCAGCGAGCTCGGTGATGAGTTGCATCAAGAGCCTCCTCTCCTTTACTTCACCTTCTGCGAAAAAAAAAAAAAAAAGTGCACGCTCACAGGAATGAGCAAACAAGCTCAGGTAAAATGCATATCAGAGGCTGACACATATGGTGTAGTGCGAAAAAAAAATGGGCAGTGAAGGACGAGGCTTTCCTCCGGGCTGCTCATGTCTGCTGTTGCTCGGCTGCGTGTCTCAGCCCCCGCAGCCTCTGTTAGGCACACACACAATTTAGGGAAGAAAAAAAAAAAAAAAGGGAGACACGCAGACATAGGTATTCTCCATTCAAAACCATTCAAATCAAACTACCCAGCTGACATTTACATCTGTCAAGACCCAGCGTGTGTCCTTTTTCTTCTCCCTGAATGATCAGAATCCAGTATACCTCTTTTGATTCCCTCTATATCATGCTCTTTTATTCTCGCTCTTTTGCTGAGTCTGTGTCTATCCCCTCTCTCGTTCGCATTCAAACGCGGCGACAGGCTCTCTCCACACAGAGCGGGACTCTCTCGGTTGCCAGTGGCAACAGAAGCGCCCGGGTAATGGCATCAGGCCGGCTATTAGTTTTGATGTGAACTTCATAGTTAACAATCATGAGAGCAGGAGAGAGACCGAGCCACTGGGGCAACATTTACATGCTGCCTGTTAATCCATTAATGGGACTGATTGAGCCGCACTCCAAACGCAACACTTCAGCTGGAGCAACCTGATCGGCCTCAAGTCGAGCCCAGATTCTGATTGGGTGGAAGCTCGGCCGCCGTGGATGAATTTTAGTATAATGGCTCCAAGTAATTGTCGAGTGCATCAGAAAGTTCAGATGCATCAATTTCATCGACGACATAAGGACTCTTAGCTATAAGGAGACCAACATGCAAAAGCGCAAAATTTTCAAAGGCCTGTTTGTATCATTATAATTAAAGATTCTGGGTAAAATTGTTAAATTTATTATTATGATTTACAGTGAAAACCATCCTTTGAAACACAGGTGGTCGTACTAACAGCACACTACTTCTTAATCTCCCATTTAGTGTGACAGACCGACGTGAAAAAAGCTTTTTAATCCAATTAGACGATCGTATGCTACTGTACACAGGCTTTAAGATGGATACTTTGCTCATGAACTCCATTAAACATAGCACTTTGATCAAATGATATAATCCTTTGGTGGTCTGCGTTTAATTGGCGCAAGTATAGTCAGAGTGAGACAGAGATGAGGAAGAAGTTATTCAAGAACAGAGAGGGTCTGACTGAGAAACTGGCTGCCTAACAGCCAGTTTCAAGAGACAAAAAAAAAAATCTTTTTGACGCATGGAGTGTGACTGAAGAAGTTCAACACACCCCAGCCTTTCCTCTGTCATTCCCTTTATGTCTAATAGTTTTTATATATAATTCATGAGCCAACTGCTACCCCAACTCTGTCTCAGTTGCTTCTTTTCTCTTTCCTATCATCCCCTCCGCTTTGCTATTTCTTTCTTTTTTTGCTTTTTGTGTTTTTGCCCAGCACTGATCTGTGGTGATTCCTGCTCTCCAGATGACACCACAGCAGGTGTTGTGATTGGAGGGATCAGCGCGTCTCAGTCCAATCGGACGCTCGGTGTCCAGGAACGGGAATGATCCCTTAATGAGACTAACACACTGACATACTTGCACCATGCACACACACTTAAGAAAGGTGCCACGCAGACATCCACACACGTGCCACTGACACATTTACCAGGACTCGGTAACCTACACTAACCGGGTGCCAAGCTGCCGTAACAAAGAGCCAGCGTTTACCAAAGGACACAAAAGAATCAGCCCAGAAAGGACTCAAGGTAAGGATGCAGCCTGTGGACTAATGACTGGTGCATTTTGCTGTGTTGTGCGAGGCATCTCCATGCAGTTGCCATCTCTACACAAAATGGGAACGGCACAAAAGGAAAAGTGGTCGGTTGGCATGACGACAGCACCGAGTCAAAGTCTAAAGAGCTATTGGGCCCAATTATGAATGTTTGGTCAAATGTGCATGTGCAACCCCCCACCCACACACACACACACACAGGCACGTACACGCACACAAACACACACACACACACACACACACAAATCTGACATGCTCATGGGTAACATTCCCCGCAGATGCACAAGTCATAAAGGTGAGCAAAAGATGTGTCTCTCCAAAAATAACTCTTTTCAGAATCTCACAGGTACGCCCTAAGCATCCTCCACAGTCCCACAATGCATCTCACCTGACGACCACCATCTGGCGTTTCAGTCCGAAAATGACCCCTAGAAGGACCCTTACCTGGCACTGACCTCTGCTTAAAAGTTTTCCATCACTATGTTTATGCATGTTCTTCCCTAATAACTGCAAAAAGCTGTCTCAGTGAAAAGTCTGCTGCCTCCAACAAAAAAAAAAGGGAAAAGTTGTAGGGTCTGTATGGGATTTAAAAAATAGAAACTGAAACTTACTGCTACTTTTAGTTTCACTTAAACCTTTCGTAGTTTCCAGCAGAAGTTGCTTGTGGGCCCCTGGCTTTACTGTTCTCTCTGTGCTTTCCTTACTCTACACAGAGGCATAACTCGCCTACTCTTCAGAAGGCTGAGCCGCATCAGGGCCGCATAAAAAATTCCCTGATGAAGCAAGATCCAAATGAGCTGCGTGTTGCAGTGGAGAAGAAGTCAATAAAAGTGGATGGATCTTCAACCAGGGAACAATTATGTGTTTTTGTGGTGGGATGATGTTTACCTCGGTATTTTGTACACTTTGTATGTGTCTCCTTTTCTATATGCACCTGTGTATTTCTTCTATTCATAGACAAACGTGTCGCTTTGCAATCAGCAACAACACCGTGTATCTACTGAGCCTGAAGACATCCTGCATGCTTCTGTACGTGTGTGTGTGTGTGTGTGTGTGTGTGTGCCTCTGTGTATGTTTTTATACATGCTGGCGAAACAGTTTCTTGAACCGTTCACAGCCCCTGCCCGGCAGCCCTCCACCTCCAGCCTCTCCAGGTGTGGCCAAAGGTGAGACAGGATGGAAGGCCTGAACACACACTCCTGTGGGATTACGACTATTTTTAGATAAGCGCCCCCTGGCTGTGCTGGAGTGCAGACATGTACCTGTGACTAATCCAAAGCATGCGCATGCAAACAAGCGCCGCTCACCCACGGGCTCTGCATGACTGCATGCGTACAGGGCTGCTCATGCATGCAAAAGGAAAAGGATAACACCCGGTGCATGTTTTCAACCCGACACGTGTCACCATACCCCGCTGCGAGAGAGCAGAGAAGTGACTACGACTGTGTATTTCTCAACGTCCCTCCTTTTAAAGCACGACGTCACACGCGCAGCCTGTGTGTGGCTGAGCTTTCAGGCCCGTGACCCCCTCACCCCGAGACAAACCGCAGTTGCCACAGCAGCAGTGTCGCCACCTAACCCTTCCCCTCCGCTCTCACCTCTACAGATAGAGAGGTCCCATCTAAGTTTCAAACCCTGTAAAATATTCATCAGCACCGAAAAAGGAAAACTTTTAATACACATGAAACAAGACCCTGCTGCCTTTGTTGTTGCTCCCTATCTCTTGCTCCCTCTCTTTTCTCCCTTCCTCCCTCTTGCCTGGTCCCTCTCTGTGGTTCTCATGAATAATGAAGGCCTATAGAATCCAGTGGCTCAGATTGTCCCTGCAGTCGGATACAGCTCTCCTGTATTGATCAAATAAGGCTCCTTAAATAATTAACCAAGCCTTTGTCATGCAAATGAGTGGCCGCAGTAGAGAGTGTGCGTGCCTGTGCGCTTGTGTGGCTGCGAGTTCAAAACATTAGAAGTTGCTGAAGGTTCACGCCGGGGCCTGCAAACAAGTTGCGCCTCGCGAACAAAGTCGTGTCAGTGCATCCCGGCGTGGACGTGCATTCGCAGCCATTCGCGTGCTCAGATCAAGAAAACATCGGGAGTCACAGTCAGTCAATCAAGTGCCAACATCTGCTCTATACCAATAAGCCCTTAGTTCCCTATTCTGTATCCCTCCCTTTTTTTCAAAAACCTCCCCTCTCTCCATAACTCACTTTTTCAGTAATGCAGAAGATAAACGGTGGCAGAGAGGAAGAACGAGATAAAGCAACAAGGGCACACAGACACACACACAAAAAAACATCATTTATACCGGCATCTGTGAGCCTCCGGTTTACAGAGTTTACAAACTGTGCGAGAAGGGAGATGAGATAACTTTCACTCATTGTGCTTCTCATTCATCTCCGCTCTTCAGTAGTTCTGGAAACATGCAGGCGCTTGGAAAGAGAACCTGCCACACGACTTTGTCTCCCTCTTCCAAGGACGGGCGCTTTTGTAATGCAACAGTTCCTTGTGGCAAACAGCTCATTTCATTCAACCCCCCTCCATGTTTTTCACCGCATGACTTTTGTGATTTAAGTGTCCATTTGTGAGAAACTCGGAATTATTAAAACATTGTGGAACGCCTGTTTAAATCTGTTCAAATTTCTTTCATTGGCAGAACTGCAGAGGGACCTTGGCTGCTGATTGCTGAATTAGGGAGCTGATATAAGCCTGCTAGAATATCTTGTGTATGAGATTTAACAAAAAAAAAAAAAAACAGAGAAAAACATGGACTTATTGGTTTTATTAAAATGAAAAAGGCTGAACCTGCCACCCAGCTCTGTCTGATTTTGTCCCATGTTTCTTTGAAACTTTAAAATGGGCCTCATAAGTTAATATTATCAGTTAAATTTTTTTTAACAAAGATATTTTTCATTTTAGCATGATTAGATGACAATACTCTCAGTTTGGGGGCAATGTGAGTGCAGACATTAGAGGTTGATGGTTTTGTGTTTATCTCTCTATTATAAGTGCACTTTTAAGGATACAGGCACAGGTGGTTATTTAATTTCCTGTGCTTAAAAGTAATTTCATGCATTTTTTTTTTATTGTTTGCCCTTGCCTCACTCGTCTTCCCTAAACCTAAGACATGGCTGAGTGGCAACCAATGGCCCAACTTTGACTGCTATCTCTTCAACTCATTTTTCATTTCCATGGCAACTGGCAGTATGTACTCTGTTCTCTTTTAATCCTTTCTTTTCCTCATTATGCTAATTAACACCGACTCATAAGGATCACACCAATAAGTGCTCTTTTCTCTATTTTCTTCTCCCCAGCTCCTCTCCCCTCTGTGCTTTACTCTTCTCATTTAATCACGATGGCTCGGAGAGTTAGGAGCATAAAAACACAGTTTTAACCCTGCTGCCATTGATGTACTGTTCACGTTGAACGGTGTTAAAAGCTGATTTCATAGTAAATTAAATGTTAATTTTACCCTGCATAGCCAAGCACTAATTTGCTTTTTTCTGTGTAAATATACACGCGTGAATGTGGCTACGAGAGCGTGTGCGTAAATGGTACCTGTGTGTGCGAGTGTGTGTGTGTGTGTGTGTGTGTGTGTGCGTAAATGTGCTCTGTGCGCATGCTTGAGCCCCCGTGAGCCCACGTGCCATTATTCCTGTCTCCTAAATGTTCATGTGCGCGCGTGTTTCAGGGGATATTAAGCAAACATAACTCCCCGTGAACTCTTTACAATTCTCGCAGGGCGACTTTTGGAGCAACAAAAGTGTCGTCTCAGCACTCTCACTTTGATCGGGGAGGACTGCGTATTACTGCCGTACCCCCCTTTTTGACATGTGTTGCTGGGGAGGTTGCCAACTTTTGTCGGTTCTTAATTTCCACGCTGCTTAGCTTTGGTCATTCAAATCTGTAATTAGAAAGACACAGAAATCTCTGAACATTTTGATGTCTCGTCTGTCTGCAGGCCTAGCGAACCTCCTGCTACTCTCTTTCTCTTTCCCTCTCTCTAAAAGTGGGGAAAGAGAGAACAGACATTGCCACTGGGAAGGAGTGATGGCAGACAGGAAAATAGAGGCATCAGATCTCTCTGGTGGAAGGTGTGCTTACTTCTTTTCTTTATCTCTCCGCCAAAGTGGCTGCGTTCCTCAGTCACTCCATTTTTTCCCTCCGACTTTGCTTCCCCCAAATGAGCTATTTAGCTTGACAACGTTGGCAAATTACATAAAATTGGAATGGCAAGGGGCAGTTGACATTTGCGTAGATTTTTGTCAATAACCATTGTCACCCCTGGACGCCCCATGTTTAACAGCAGCAGACCCTGATTTAATTACTACTCTAGATCCACATCTATCCACTGTCACTCACACGCGGTAACACAAATGCCAAAGAGGCAGGGGGAGCATGATTGGGGGGCGTTGGGGGAGGGCTGTTGGGGAAGGGTTGAAAATGCCACCACGTCTTTGTCTTGTGCACAATTACAGAATACGGACTTTGTGGAGATTTTATTTTTCATGAAAAGATGACACGATGACATGGGATTTCAAAAAAATAACTCTGTGTATAATTATGCAAAATTCACCAGAAATCTTATAATTAAAAATGTCACTGAATAATCAACATGGAATCCCAGGTTATTGCTCCGTCTTTTTTTTATGAGAGTGATTTTTTTTTTTATATAGTTAAAATTAACACATGGTACTATTAATACCTCTTTTTCATGTGCATTTTTCTTTTCGCTCACATATTTGCTAACATATGGCTCTTTGGTTTGAGTTCTCTAATTTCTGTGTTTACTACTGAAGTCCTCAGTCAGCTTACTCACTGAAACAGCTCTGCTCCCCTCTCTGTTTGCAACTCACGCATGCCCACAGGGACCAAATGCATTCATTCCCCACAGCTATTCTTAACGTGCTCAGTTGCTGGCTTTGGTACACAAACACAGAAAACGCACACATGCACACACAAGCACACACACACATGCATGTGCCGCTAGACACACACATACAGAGAGCTCAGGCCTTGCCAGGAGAAGTGAGGCAAACTTTCCCCCAGTGCAGCGACATCTCCCCAGGACAGGAAAAGTAAATGAACAAGAATGATTTGTGTGTAAGCGTGGAACCAAACACACAATGTGTTTTGCCATAAAGCTTTTCTGTCAGCTCTGAAGGCTCCGAGAGCACACGGCCCATACAAATAGGCTGCCCCAGGGCCCGCTTCCTCTAATACGCCACAACTATCAGCAACAGATGACAGAACGGGGGAGGGGTTGGGGGTGAGAGGGGGGGGACGGCGACACTGGGTATGAAGCAAAAGCTAGATCACCTCTAACAGAGGGAGACAGAAGGGTGGCTGGGGGTAGAGAGAGAGCGGGGCATAAAATATTGAGACCAGCAGATGCACAGAGAGAAGGTCTGCTGCCACAAATACATGGGAATAAATTACAAAAGTAGCAACAAAAAAAAAAGAAAAGAAATTAGAAAAATCAGAGAGTTGAGTAGAATAAACTGCAAATGTAGGTGCAAGCGCAGAGCTGAAATCGCAGCCCGGCGTGTTTGCTGCGAGAGGTCAGATGTAATGAGTCTGTGCATTATAGGGTGCTAAGAGGAGCAGCGTGGGCGTATTTAATAATGATATGTGATGAGTGTGACATAGACGGGAGCGAAAGGCAGAGACAGAGCAACGACGAGGACGGAGGGAAAAAAAATCCCACGGAGAGAAACGGAGGCAAAAGAGATGCAAGCGTAATGACTGACAGAGAGCGACAGAAAGAGAGAGAAAGTTAAAAGAAAGACAGAGATGTAAAGGGAGAGAGTGACAGAGGAAGACTGAGGCGTGGGGAGGTGGTGGTGGTGGTGGTGGTGGTGGGTGGGTGGGTGGGGCGTTTATCGCTTGAGACTTTTGCTATGACAACCTTTACAGAACTCAGCATGCTCCCAAACGTACAGCTGAAATGTCAGAGACAGTAAGCGAGAGAACGAACGCGCTACACAAACAGACAGACAGACACCACACGCGCAATACAGCTGTCAAAACCAAATGGCCTTTTAAGTGCACCGCGATGACTGGAAATGTGGTCACTTCTGTGGGAGAAATAATGTGCATTTTGCAGAGGTATAAAGACATGTCACCCTCCTCCCCCCACGATTTTGCTCAAAAAAAAAAGTCTCGGTTTATTCAATTTGTTCCCTTCTTTTCAGCCTCCTCCATCCCATTCATTCTCTTTCAGTACAGCTGCTGAGTAATAAGCCACATTCAGACTTATTTAACGCTGACTGTGTGTCATTTCGAAACCAGGATTCTTATCAAAAAGTCTGCGAAACACTCTAAAAGCGCCTAATGAAATAAGCAACATGAGTCTAATTTCACAGGAAATTAAAAGAATTTTCAAAGAGGAGCCACGTATGACTCACGCTTGGCTTGTTTCAAGTGTGCTGGTGTGTGAACCTGTGTGTGCCTCACGCCGCTCGTGACGAAGTTAAGAAGTGCCCCACCTGCTTGAGCACCTTCTAATGATTATTGATGAAGTTGCTCAGTTAAAGAGAAAAACAATTAAGCCCCTGCCAGTGCCAGAGTCCACAGTACTAATGAGCGGGAGCATGCCTGGGCCTGCTCGCCGTACTGCTGACTAGTGTGTAAAACCTAATGGAAGCAACACTTGTTTTAATCGCACCTGAATCCTAAAGGCTCGAGGTGGCTGTCACTGTCGATGTCTTTACAGGACTTTGGCTTATGGGGCTGAGGCGGCGGCGGCAGATGGGCGAGGGTTTCAGGAGCGGCGGCGCACGACGAGTCCTCGACTGTGCAGCTCGCCGGAGCCCGGGGTGGTGGCGTGCGCAGGCGGCTTTTCACATCTGCTGTTTACACATGGGCAACCTGACCCTTCCCCTCTCCCGCGGGCCGCCCAAAGAACCCAATAAAATCATCCGCCGCCGCTCGAGACGACCGCCTTCGCCCTCCCGCGGCAGTTCTGGGCTTCTCCTCCCCGCGCCGCCCCCCCCACCACCCCTCTGCCTGTCATCTCCTCTCGGCTCAGCCCCGGCCTCCTATCCTCGCCGCCTCTCCTACCTTCCTAACTTCCTTCCTTCCTTCCTTCGTTGCTCTCCTTCCCCGACTCCCCTTTGCCTCCCGTGTTCCTTTTGCCACTCCGGGCCGCTTCTGAGCATCCACCGGCAGCTTTATAATTTATAGGAGAACCACTGGCTTGCTGACCTTTTCCACCTCCAGCTGTTTCCTTCTCCCCCCGGCTTCGGCTCCTCTCATCCTCCCTCTCTCTCTCGAAATTCTCTCTGTCCGTCTCCATCCAGAAAATAAGGCCAGAGAGTGTCATTGCATCGCGCCACGTGTGTGTGGTGTGTGTATGAGTGTGTTTGCAAAGGGAGGGGGGCGTGGGGTGAGTATGCGCACAAGAGCTAGAGGGAGAGGCAAGAGAGAACAAATAACATCGTCCTCCAAAGAGCTGCGTCTGAGAAACATTAGTTCTTCCTCTGCGGATGTGTGGGTAAGAGTGTGTGTGTGTGTGTGTGTGT
>JAOXYL010000065.1:18932507-18945563 GCA_028564955.1 Terapon puta | reverse complement strand
CCAATTAACATCCATTCGGAATGCGAGGGAACAATACTGGACAGTAACAGGAAACCTGGGCGCAACAACAGCAAAATCTGGAGTCTGTCTGCTCGTCACTCACGGGAAGATATCTGCTCTTTCAGTCTAACGTCCGCCGAGCGAAGGGGCCGCGCTCTTTGCTGCAGGGCTAATTTTTCCAGTAAAATGCAATCAATAGCTACTGTCTTGTTGTGTTGTATAACCACTATAAGCAAATTATGTGTTTGATGGGAAATATAGACGGGCTGTGTGCGTTTCTTTAATGTCCCCAGTCGCTTCAGGTAATTTAGTCCTACTGGGAGAGTAGTTTGATTTCTGACGCACCGGGACTTTTTGTTTTTTTTTTTCCTTTTCGAGCCAGTGTCTCTGACCTGCTGCAACACAGAGACAGAGAGAGAGAGAGAGAGAGAGAGAGAGAGAGAGAGAAAGAGAGAGAGAGGCCTAGAATAGTGATGAGTGTGCGCCGTAATGCAACTTCACTTCAGCCGAGGGATTCATTAACAAACTTTTTCTTTCTTTTTTTTGTTTTTGCAACATCACTCTCGGTGCAGGGGTTTTGGGCCGGCGTTAAAAAATGTTATCCTCTCTCAAGGTTACGCTTTCTCTCATTTCCCCTGATTCCTGTGTTTCTTCTTGAAAGTAATTGTTTCACGCTATGGCTGTATTCAGGCTATATGAGTTATTAGCTGAATCCTCCGGCAGGAGTGTGGGCTAAATGGAACGGTGTCAAGAGGCTGGCTGCCCCGCTGCTGTGTGTGTGTGTGTGTGTGTGTGTGTGTGTGTGTGTGGGAGGATGACTGGGAGTTAAGTAACAATGGCGGAGCAAACGCGGTGCGGTTTTCAGCATGTGTGAAGCCGTACATGTGTCTATCACAGGTGCTTTCAAAGGCAGCGTCTCCCGAGCAACAGTTCAACCGAAATGTCACATAGCGGTGGGCCGGAGAACTGTTTGTGACGCCACACACACACACACGGCGATGTATTTTTGGGCAGTGAGTGCGTGGTGTTTTGAGATAAATGTGAATGTATATATGCGTGTGGGATGGCGAGGGTATGGTGTTAAAGGAGAGAGAGGTCTGCGGTGATAGCAGGAATACCTGGAGGGCAGAGGAGGGAAAAACACAGAGGTACATATTTGCAGCACTTTCGCTTGAGACGCGGGAACGGGAGAGCACTGCAGGGGCGACAACAAACACGACGAGGAGATGCAAATAAAGGGGCCACGAGCGCGCACTTCAGCGCTCCGTCAGCGGGTTGTGCGGCTCGGCGAAGTGCTAATAACCCGATCCCAAGCTGTTTTCTGACCAACTGTATGGGAGAACCAACGGCCCCTATTCCCAAAATAGGCGGTGGGCTGAGATAGCCGTATGCTGTTATTTTGGTATCAGAGGCAGGGTGGAGAGTCAAGCTCGCCCTTTGAGCAAAACTTTTTTAATGTTTTGGCACAGGAAGCGACAGCTCAACCTTGAATGTAAAATGGTGAAGTGGACAAACAAGGTACTGACACAAGGCGTCTGTGCTGTGGTGATATCTTGGCTACAAAGGTGCTGATTAGTCATTTTAACTGCTGAACATAACTTACCCCATATATGCTCGCAAAATGTAGGCAATTCTGACAAATTAGACTGGATACTTAAAGATTTTAATACCATTTTCTGGTTGCAGCTCGCACATTTATTGGCAATTTCAGGTTTTCAATCTTACAATCGAGCATTTTGAGCTTAAAAGAGTAATTCACACACTACATCACATACTGTATCACTGCTGGACTCATTTTGGACAGTTAAAAAAAAAAAGCATCAAAGTCAGTGCAGCAGCAGCCAGAGATGGAGCCGTCTTTGCCGCCGAAAGCTGGCGCCTGCATTACCCACAACGCGAATCAGCCGAAAGTTTGGTCAGAGATGTGAGTGTGTCGTTGTAGCCGCGAGCCTCTAGCCTCGAGCAGAGATGAGAAGCGGGCCGCGCAGGCCTGCTAAGCTCTCTTGTGTCGAACTCCAAAGCCCACAGATTTTTTTTTTTTTTTTTTTCCCATTTTCAAACTTGCAGTTTCATGTCACAGCACTCGAGGTGATTTATCAGACTTTGGCTTTAAACAGCTCTTTTTTTCAACATATTCAGTCCTCCTCAAGACCTGTAAACAGACTTTGATGTTTAAAGTCGGCGCAATCAATTCCTCCTTTAGGGGAAGAAAAGGCGACTTAATGAAATACATATTGATATTGGCTAATTAAAATGAAAATACTGCGGTGCGTTTTGTTGCCTGGGCCCAAGAAGAACCAGGCCGGCGCCGGGGTCGCTGTCATCATTCAAGCCCCGTACACCTACAGTCCTGCTCTGCTCTGGTGTTTCCCTTCAAGTCACAAAAAAGACACAAAGTCCCATTGATGCTCACAACGCGCCTCCTCGTCTCTTTCTGTCTCTCTCTCTCACACACACACACACACACAGGCGAGCTGCCCCTATTAAAAGCTGGGGGAAAAAAGCAGGCCGCCTTTGTCCCATTACTGTGGAGTGGAGCTGATGTTAGTGAAGTTGGCAGCCATGGATGACTGGGAGCCACCAAGGCCTTGGTCAGCTGACATTATCCTGCCCCTCAAATGCTACCCAGCCCTGCAGCGCTGTCTGCCTGTGTGTGTGTGTGTGTGTGTGTGTGTGTGTGTGGCTGTTGTACTATTTGTCCTTGTCCAAATGTAACTTCTGGACAGAGGGGGTATACATCGTAAGGTGGACAGGAAAGAAAAAGAGAGCGAGAGAGAGAGAGAGGGGGAGAGAAATAGAGAGAGAGAGAGAGCGACAAAGAAGGTGGTAATCTGAGTGGATCTGAGTGCTGATCCTCTTTGGCTCTCGTAGTGTGTGTGGGAGGTCACATCAAGCTTGAGCTGCTGGATAAGATGGGCAGCAAAACAGAGGAGACACCAGCTGAAGTCACCAACAACAGATTTGAAAAGGATCAGCGTTATAGCAGAATAGGAAAATATGGAAAAATAATTTGGCTTATCCATCTGTATTCTTTATATCTGTGTGTGTGTGTTTGTGTTTTTGATATGACTGAGCTGAGAACCACATCTGCCACAGGATTACCGGCACACACACACACACATACACACAAACACAAACACACACACATCCAGTAACTGGAAATCTTTGGAGATATAATGGGTCAATGGCCATTAAAATTTTGCAACAGCTGTAACGCCGAAGGTCTGAATTGAGCGAAGGCGGTGGGGATGAGCTCCCAGCGCTCCGACTGTAGTCCAGGGATGAAGCTGAAAACCCGGCAAACAGTCCAGATGGGTCAGCAGCGCCGAGCCAAAGCCCTCTTTAACCTGCTGGATCAGGGAATCAGCCACACTTCACAGCCACGCCGGAGATCACATGCCATCTCCCTCGTACGCAAACACACACACACACACATACACACGCATCACTACCTGCGTGCGCTCATTCAGACCAGGTGCAGCCAATCGGATCGGGTTTTAAAAATTCCACCCGCAATGCTGAAATGTAAAGTAATAAAATCTGGCTGGCTAGTTTGTTTATGGTAACTGCCATAAAATAGCTACCGCCTTGCTTTATAGATTGAATGTCATAAAAGATCAATTTGTTTCTTTGGGGATAAGCAATAATACAGTGCATTTAATATTCCTTTTTACAGACTTGTTTATTTTCATGTAGACTGGAGCATTAGAGATGCCATTATAAGGCCGGGTAAATTGGTCCACCGGGGCTTGGTCTAGCCCATAACAAGCACCGCGATTCTGAAACATTTATGCAACATCGCCCGACGTAACTGCTTTTAGTATTTGTTATGGAGAATTGTTTGCTCCCTATAGATGATCAAGAACGTTGTAATTGCACAGTTCAGTTATCTGCCGTTTACCCTTCCCTTCTCTTACCATGCGGAGCTGCGTGGAGAAAAACTCATTTTGCACCCCTCTTTTTCTCCCCGAAAGCAGCCATTAACTTGTTTTGGCTTTTCATAGTTTATCACTAATTAATGCAGAATTAACGGGCTGATTGTCCCGAAAAACTTCCAAAATTGTTCCGCGTTGTCAGGAAGGAGGTTTTCAAAATAGCTCCCGCTCACCCGCCTCTAAAAGTGTGATTATGTATATCAGCTGCGGCTCCGCTTTTGCCGCGCGGCGAAGACGAGCCGGAGCGGAGGGAAAGGGAAGGGAATGTGTGCACGTACATTGTTAGCAATTACTTTTTCTTTCAGAATAATCGTCAGGCAACTGTGGGGCACACCGAATAAATAAGAGCGCAAGTCGGGTTTAGGGCACATTGTTATCGCAGCTGTGCCAGCGCTGTGACTGTGAAATGGAGAATACGGTTTTCTCGCTGCTCTCAAAAATCACTCTCGCCCACTGGGCTAGCGTTCCTCAAGTTCAGCTCGCTCGCTGTGATACCCTCTCGCCGATGGTGAGTGCAGGGTCCTGAAATTCCATCCTACACTGCAGCTCAGCCTTTAATATATACTTTAAGCTGTGCCCGTAATGCTAGGCTGAGTTTTTCCATAGTGCTGCTCCTCTGTTTTCCAGCGAAAACACAGCTGAGACAAAAGTGATGAATGCGGGAAGGAGGGAAAGACAAATTCCCAATCCTGTCTCTTTTTGGGGGAGAAAAATAAAATAACCAATCCATTATACTAGTACCACCCCTGCTGTGTTCCCCTGATTCCCTCTAGCTATTAGCAGCTTAGGACACAAATAGATCACACGAGATATTAAAAAGCAGCAGGAATCTAACAGTTTAAAGGCCCCACCGTAATCCTCGCTGTGGAACGAAAACATGTCTTGAATGCAGTCAAATTATTTTTCCGCTGATTCTTTCTTCTTTATTTTTTTTTACGGTTATTGTTTAGTATTCATATTTTATAGTGTGTGTCTTCATTAGAGATCCTGGAATTTACAGATGAGACAGAGCGGTGTCGTGGGGTCACAAGCCACGGGAGCACCCACGGTACATTTTATGAATATATGTTTTTCGCACGTACATATAAGTCAAGTGAACTGTTTTTTCGCCCCGGCAGGCTGCTGTTGTGCCGAAAATATCGCCGCGTCTGCATCATAGAGGCGCGGAAGCACAGTTCGCTAATGAAAACTCAGGAGACAAATGTAATGTTGTCGATAACAATGAAAATGCACAGATACATCACTGTACCGGGTTTCAGAGCTTTACCTTCAGATTCGTACATGACAGGGAATAAAACATTTTGTCAGGAGCAATCAAGGACTGAGGTAGTGAGTGAGATTGATGTTAACGGCTCTTGACGTCACCTAAATGACAGCTCCTGGGACTGCTGCAGAAATCACATGAAAATCTGTGACAGCGTCGTGACACAATTTCATATGGGCACAAATTCGATAGAAATATTTTGTAGAAATTGACATTTAACACGAGTGAAGTGCTCATTTCAGATATGTAGGCCAAAATGTCATTTTCTAATACAAATCTCGGTGCCTTCTCACTTTAATTTACAGTTGATGATATGGATTAAAAACTCCAAAATGCCACAAGAGAAGATTATATACACTTTTGCAATTGCAGATGGTGGAAACATGTTTCGTTGTGTGTGTAGAAAGAAGCGAAAATCTACAATGTCCTTGAGATCTTTGATGAACTGTGTGATCTCCTTTGTCCAATGAATCAGGACCCCCCCCCCATCCATTTTCCTGTACCTCGGATTTAATGACCCTATTCTCATTCTGCTTCAAACTCTCCCTGGATTTAGCTCCTTTTTGGGTTATAAAATCCATGTTGAGGAAAATGAAATACCGGCAGACATAATAAACATGAAGGCAGTTTAAGTGATTATGTCGGTGCGCCTTCACAAACTAAATCCATGAAAATCCATGAAACTAAATCCATGAAAATAGCACAGGATGTGAGTGTTTGCTCTGAGACGTAGTCTGAGTAGTTAGAGGCAGAGGCCTAATTTTTTATACCAAAATTGCACTTAAGCCTTTTCACATATCTCGTGCTGAACTCACACCAGATGATATTTGAAGTGATTTCGGTCTAATCATGGAGATGTGCTCTGCTGTCACATAACTTGAGGGGTAGGACTTCCTCAGAGCCAACGTAATGCAGCCTTTTCCTCGTTCTGACCCTTCTGACACAACCAAACATGTTTAACATTATAATTAGGGCTTAGTTTTGCTCAAAAGATGCATGGTCAATGAAGAAATCCATAAAAGACAGCATGCTCTTTTAGGCTTAATTCAACATTTAACCTGTACTAAGGAAAGAAGCTCCAGTAAACATGACACTGTAAGGTTCAAAGGCGGTAAGATCATAGTGGTATGAACCTATGGATTTTTTCTTTTCTGTCAAATGCTATGCAAGGGAGAATTTCAAATCAATCATGTTTGTGTGCAAACCAGTTTGTCTCTTTATCGCCACAAAGACTTTAGATTTAGTTAACTGTGACGTGACTTCATGCATGGATATGATTATATTAGAGGTGTCACATCACCCGGTGTTCATATTTCATGAGTTCATTACTTGTGAAAAAGAAAAGCTTTCAACTCCTGTCTGGCAAGTAGCCGCGGGACTAATAATTGTTTATTAAGCATCTAATCTGGCAGCCACATAGCCGACCCTCAAGTCAAATAACAAAATCAATTGATGCTGTAACAAACTAACAGGAGAATTATTCCGACTGGTGTGACGGATTGCCTTATCAGTGACTTTCTGATAATAAAATGTTTTTTTTTAAATATAAAAGTTTCACTCTCGCATATAGTTAAATACAGTAATGGCATTCTGTGTTTGTGTATATAAAAACTCCATCAGCTTTAAAGTACTATAGCTGTAAATCAGTATATTTAATGTTTTAGTCTAATTGGTGTCTCTCCAGTAGACACAGTAGTTACAAATTCAATCCTTGATCAATCCTTAGGGTCACCTTAAATGCAAATTAATTAAATCAGCACGGTGTCCCCCGTCAAAGACAAACAAGCTATTAAAATGACTGCGAAAGAGCCTTTAATCAGACACAGGTAAATCCTCAATGTGAACATCAAATACATCCTGCTTCAAATGGAACAATTCAAACTTGAAAGACCCAGATAACTTTTCAGTATGAATGAAATACAGCGTTCCCGAAACCGTCACGAGTCTTTATCAGGCCTCCCTCCTCAATTACAGACATCTTCTTAAATCAGGGTTGAGTGATAGCAGTGTAAAGGAGACAGCGGCGTGGACTGGAAGACGCGCGGTGTCTAGACAACTCCTGCTAGATACGCGCGCGCGGTGATGTGACGTGGCCTTATTACCCGCGACGTCACATCACACCAGGGACCCATCAGGACCCGACACTGGCACAAACAAAAAGAACTCTTAAGGCGCGACGACACCTGGGCACAATTAAAAGCCGAGGATTTAACCTTAAGTACAGATCTAAGTAAGGATGTTCTGGCCAGACCTTACAAATATAACTCCCGCACATTCACACACATGCGAGAGGACACATTCACAGATACACGCAACGTCTCAGAGGGCATGTTCAAGCACAATCACATCAGAACATCCCCTCGTGTTATTACTATTCACCATGTCTTTGTAAACATCAAATATGAATGGAGTAGACAAGTCGACGCTCGTGTGAGTGTGTCTATACGTGCGCATAATGTGTGTATGTGTGTGATGAGATTACATCCATCCAGGACATTCATCTATTCTGTAGCTGGTGAGGAGATTGAGTGGGGTTGGGCGATACGATGGCACTTTCACAAAGGATTACATTACTCTCTCTCTCCCTCTCTCTCGTACAGTACTTTTGCTCTCCCCAATCTTCACATTTGATAATGGACACTGCCTATGTTATGAATTGAGCCGGTGCTAGATAAAGAAGTCGGGCCCAAAGAGATGCATGCAAGAGCGTCTGTTTAAGCTGGATGTGACCGACTGAACTTTCCGCCAACTGGTATTCATCACCCGTTGCTGTCTCACTGCCACAAGCTCTGAGGGAACAGAAGTATAGTACCTTCAGGGTAATTATGAAGTTCAGTCTGTCTGTTGATCTAAGCTATCTAATCTGAAAATCACCTCATACTGGGCAGGGCAAAAGCTAAAGTCCACAGTGGGAGTGGATTTAGTAGTTATAGTCTGAATGGAGCCAACGTGCTCAGCACTATCGCTGCCATTGTAGCGGTGATGATAGAATGCATGTTTAAATGCCCCGTATTGTAGATTATAGACATAATGATAAGGATTACCATTAGTTAATGAAATAGGTCGAAGTCCACTGAAAGCTGTTCGCAGCGGTACAGATACATGTAGAGGGAGTTTAGTCCTTGTCACGAGAATGTATGTGTGACTTTTATTGTATTTATTCAGCAATAAGATAACAAAATGAATTAGGTTATCCTAAAGCTTTGTTATCAAAATAAAATGCTGTTTTTTGACTAGTTATGGACGTCTTTTTCGTCAAAATTTCTATGCATTTACATTCTGTAATCACGTGTCTATATTGTCGTTTTCATGTTAATGGCGGGGTCCGCCATTTCCGCCTTAGATTCAAATGGCCTTCACGTGCAAAAAGGGATTAACAGGAAATGAAATCAAGAAGTTACTGTTAATTTTATCTCAATAATATCAGCCTCACTGTTGAATCTCAGCCTTATCAGAGCCGTATTAAGTGACTGCTAATATAAACCCAACATTTCCAACTCTCACACTAAAAGCATCCAATTTATGTAACAGGAGCAGGACTGAAAGCTTAAGGATTACAACTTTATAGCATAATAACTATACAAGCATTTGTCTTGATGAGTATTTACAATGCAAGAGAATTGGGTAAGATATTTTATGGCAGCAGACTCAGCCTTCATAAGGCTCCATATAAACATTAAACATTCTGGAGATGTGCGTGTTTTAAGTACTTCAAAGCCTCTAATAACCACCTCTGAGAAATAAAGTTGGTTGGCTCATAAAGTGATAAATTTAACAACAAACTTACCCTCCATCTTTTAAATATATCGTAACTGGTTTTAATTTTATGTTATCGATCACATTGTCATTTGCAAGTTACTGCTTTTTTTTTCTTTTGCACATTTCTCACTCATAAATCATACTTTATATGCAAGGGGACATATAAAGTCACTAAAAATTTTAATTGCACAATGACAGCATGTTTCTAAAAATGTCACAATCGCTGCAAATCCCATTCCTATGGAAAAAAATCCTGCTCTCTAGAGAGAGAAGGTCACTGTGTCCACAGGCTAAAGCTGGTCACTGGAGAGACACACGAGTAGAGGGAGAGTGCAGGCTCGATAAAGAGACAGGAAAGCCGTAATGACAAAAAAGCACAGGAATCTAAGCTACAGTTGACTGTAAATGCTCTCCATTACAATAAATGACTTCATTACAATAAAGATGTGTTCAACCACCCTCTGTGTTTCAATGAGTATAACTGTGGAATGATTCGTTGAAGTGTGCTCAAGTAATAGAGCTTCAGATGCAGCCTGTGGTATTTACACTTATCCTCTCAATGTGCTGGCCCAGGACTGCCAAAGAGTATTTATACCTGTGCAGAGTACCTGAATATGCACACTTATGCGCACACGCAGAGACACACGGCTCTATCACACTGATACAGCCAGCCTCTGCCTTTCTCTGTGCTTATTAAGACATTGAAGCTTTTAGCACCTAGCAGCACTAATCCTATAGCCTTATGCTCACTGGTTCTGGAGCCAAATGCCCTTATACAGAGGCTCTCTCATTCTTCCTCTCCCTCCCTTTCTCAGTGTGTGAGTGTGAGCATCTGTGACTGTTGGTGATGAATGGATGAAGCGTAAGAGGAGAGGGGTGAATGTGAGACGCTGCACCACTGAGGTCAGTCAGGAGAGAGAAAAAAGAGAGAATGAACAAGGGAGGCAGAGACGAAAAGAGGGGATGGATGTTTGTGGGGGTGGGGTTGTGCGAGTGTGTGTGCGCGTGTGTGTGCAGTGGGGGAGCAGTTGCACATGAATTGCATACAAAAGCACCTACGTGCACTCTGCCCCTGCGTTTATGTCCAGCTTGTCAGGCATGCAGAGCGCGTGTGTGCGGGTGTTCGTGTTTTTGTGTGCGTGCTGGCGTGTGTGCGTGCATGCGTGAGCAAGGCCGAGGTAGGTTAAACTTGTACTCGTGAAGTGTTCCCAGAAGAGATTAATCATCCTGTGCTGGAATGCAGCATCGCGGTCATAAATCATCACCTGACCTCTCTCTCTCTCTCTCTCTCTCTCTCTCCCTCTGCCACACATAGTGGTAGAGTCCGGGTAAAAGAAGTGTCATTGCGTATCTGCAGTAAACAAACAGCCAACAGTCTTGACAGTGTGAAAGGTAGGAAGCAGAGCTAATTATCAAACAACAGAGTCCAATCAAATGATCAGTCAAATGTATGGAGGCCTATTAATGACAAAGCCATTGATAGAATTAAAAAAAATATTCAAATGGGAGTAATTCTGAAAATCAAGACTTGAGAGGAACCAAAGATAAAACTGCAGGTGTAGTGTTTTTTGTTTTTTGTTTTTTTTGCTCACATGAAATATTTCTGCCACTAGATTTGAGCAGGAATTGGAAATATTTTGCTAAGCATCTTACAAATGTCTAAATTTGTAAGGCTGGCATGTGAACATTGTAAAATTACTATTATAATTTTAAATAACATTTTTTCTCGATCTTCAAAGCCATTTTTTAAAAACATATTTTCCTGAATAGCAGCCAGTGCCAATTGTGAAATGGAAAAAATGTGGCAATGGTAGATGAAATATGGTTAAAATGCAGTTAAGGTCAGATCATTAATTAATTATTGGCCCATCACAGGACTTGGGTGCCAATCTCTTGTATAAACATAGATGTGCTACATCCATCTACCACCCAAATCACCAGACCCTTACATTAAATTTGCTACAAAAACAGTAAAATTAGCTGGCACTGGATGTAAATCACATCCTTCAACAACAACAACAGTAACATAAGCATGCATCCAAAAATGGTTGATTGATGGTCTTTGTTTGGCTCCAGCATAATTTTGAAATAAATATAACCCTCATAGCTGGATGAAGTATGGATGTACTCTTTTTGAGCATGCTTGCCAGAAACTGCTCTGAATATGCCAAAACATCTGGAGAGTGCATTTTGAAGTGTGTATGAAATCAGAATTTCACACCCAAAGTATTCTCCACTTATAAATCTGTAACTTCACCCTCTCCAGTCGTGACTTGCAGATTCACTGCAGCCTGACTGTGAATTGTGCTTTTTTTGTGTTCATAGTTTTAATATTAATGAGCACTGATATGCGTCTATGCCTGTGTAGCTTCTATTCCACGTTCGAAGCAGCAGCGAGTGGTAGGACAACCTATATTTCCAGCTGCCGTTCAATTGTGCAAGGGCAGGTGGGAGCCGAGACATGCTGTTGAACAAATGTTTTGATCGGACCTTTAGACCTCCCCCACTCTGATTTCTGTGGGAAAAGGAAGTTAGCCGGAAGTCAATGCTCTATTGTGCATGTTGCAACTCAGGTAGCAGAAAGGAGCCATCCTTGGTTATGTTCAAGTACAGGAAATTGATTCTGTAATATTAAAAATTCAACAGCCGAGTTTCATTACTTTTCTGAGCCTATTCCCTTTCCCTTGTGGAGTGGGAAAATATCACAGTTTATTAAATTACTTCTCTGAAAAGTCTCTGGGGATGCCATCTTAACTCCCGTCCTCCTTCACAAGGCCATTTTAGACTGTAACTAGGCATGTCTGCTTAGAAAGAGAGACACGGAGAAAGAGAGTGGGGATAAGCAATAGAGGGGTGGAGGGTACACTAAATTTCCTGAATTCATTGGCTGCCGCAGAGAGTTTGCGGTTATTCCATTGGCTGTGAAAGGCATGGAATTGAATGATCCCACAAATCAAAGGTAGGGGAGTTACAGTACGGTAAATGGAGGAGCCACAGTAATTCCTGAGTGAAATTGCCAGTGTGTGTGCATGTGCGACTATGCCTTGATGTACTGTATATGCCTGGATGTGTCCTTTAGTCGATGTGTCCTGGACTCGTCAGGGTTACCGCGGACCCTCGTGAAACCTGCAAAGCTCTCAGCTGAAGTGCACTCACGTATGCAAAAGGCCGAGGGTATGAAGCGAGCTCACTGGCGCAGGAGATCCTCAAGCATCATCAGTGATTGCCTAGACTACATTTCTTGCGCAAAGCAGCAAAGGGGGTCGGTGCTTGGCTGGGTCTGTGGGATTGAGCAATGACTAGGCAGTCTCTGAGAGCATGACTCAACCAGCCACACCTTCTTCTTGAGGGCGGCAGAGGGCAGGTCCACTTTCAAGTGCATTTCTCAAAACAGAGGCAGGAAGAGGAAGCAGGAGAATTTGTAATTTGTACAGGAGAGTATCCACCCCTCACGGTGAAGGAAAGAGTTTCAAAAGAAAGTCCTGCACTGCAGAGCCAACAGTCTTGCTTACTTTTTGTATAATTCAACTCTGCAAAGTCTGCCAAGAAATTCACTGTGATTCATTGTGGCCCGGAAAGGCTCAACAGGCAGTTTGCTTGCTTTTGCATCTTCAATGGGACCCAAATTACTTTACAATGAGATAATCTTTTAACCAGTCTTCATGCACTGTGCAGCAGGTGTCATTTCGGCTGAGAGATGGTGAGCACAACTGGACAACTATTTTACTCATTAGGCCATCAGGGCTGCAACCAGTGACATGAATCTGTTGGTTGACTAGACTAGAATGTGAAATTATTATTTCCCACAGTCCATGATTGCATCTTGTTGCTTGTTTCATTCACGCATCGATCTAAAACTACAAAATATTCACTTACTATTGTGTTCATGTAAGAAAGACGCATCAAAGCAAAGCAGATTAATTTTCTGTCAATGAGTTAATTTCTTTTTAAGCTCCAGCTGTTGTTAGTATCTGTTTCTGTAAATACAAATTCAAGCTTTATCATCCACTGAAAACTTATTGAGTTATTGCCTTTCACAGTGTGCGCTAAAAGACAAGTGCATGTGCAAGTGCACATACGAGTTAGCGACTTTACTTT
>JAOXYL010000065.1:18916417-18926772 GCA_028564955.1 Terapon puta | reverse complement strand
GGGGGGGGGGGGGGGGGGGGGGGGGGGGGGGGGGGGGGGGGGGGGGGGGGGGGGGGGGGGGGGGGGGGGGGGAGTTAACGCAGAGGATAGGCTGCGAGCCTCCAGTTCAGCATCTCAACAAACCGGGGGGGGGAAGATCAAACGGAGCAATCCATTCCTCGGTGATGCTGGTCAGCACGGGAAAGATCCAGAAGATGGACCCAGAAAAAAAAGAGGATAAAATAAAAAAAAAGGAAGATCGAGGCAGCTGCGCGCAACCGGAGCTTCTCGCCTCTCTCTCTCTCTCTCTCTCTCTCCTCAGACCCGGGAAGCGGCGGGCGAAGCTGCGTCGGTCGGTGAGGGCTGCGCGCGGCAGCACCGGGGGAGCGACCGTCCGCACACAGCGCAGAGGAATGACCGAGGCTCTGCGAGCGCGCGCTCACGGCCGAGCCAAGTCAGCGGTCATTATCAGTAATCCAGTGAGGACCGGCGGCTGCAGCTGCGTCCGGCGCAAGGCGATCGGCCATTAGGCTCGCACATTTCCAAATGTGATGTATGATGAGGCGCGCTGTGATCGGTCTCCACGGTGCGCGTCCTGAACTGGAAATCACCGTGAATGTCAAAATTTAAATATATTATCACTAACTAAAAAGAAAATGAATAAGTCTGTATGGCACGAGGTTATTGAATTTTATATAACGTGCAGCTTTATCACGCGGCTGAATATTATTCTGTGATAACTTACATGTATTAAAGGAATAAAAGGTCAGCCCCATTATGCCAAATGGGCTGCAGCAGCATTGCCACATATATTTACAGCCTAACAGGCAAAGTTGGCCGGCAGTGTGTTTTTCTTGCGCTTGAACACGCATTCTTTGGGCGTTAGTAGCCTCCTTGCTCGGCCTTGTGCTCATTACAGTGGTCCTCATGCATCTCTTTTTAAACAGTGCACCCACTGCACTGCAGGCTACCGCTCACATTAGCACACTGCCTAATGGGCTTTCTCTGTATTAGCAGCAATAGAAAGGTGCAATAACAGAAGCATGCAATTATGCACCATAACTAGGGAAAACATTGTTAACAGTTACCCTATTGCCTCTGACTCTCCAAGCTGTAAATGCATATTTCCCAGTGGACGTATGATAATAACGCCCGCTTATTTGAAAACACCTTGTAAGGAGAACCTTGTGGCTCTTTTGATAAAGATTTCATTTCGGAGGCATTTTTATGCATAACTGGGGATTGGCAGGGGACATAAAGCTCCCACTTTTGGCTTTATTTATCTATTTATTTCACTCTTTCATTTCCTATTTTAGTTGAGCAGTACATTGCACTGTCCACTACTGATGCGCTGATCCAGACAAGCAAGGCCGTCAGCTCGCAGGATAAGTAAAAATCGAGAAAGCTCCACTCCACATTTGGATTCACAGATGGAGCGGCTGAATCCGGAGCGAAGGGTGAAAGGAAAGAGGCGGGAATCATTGGATCTCTAGTGGGTAACACAGGTGCAGTATGAGATGAAAAATGCAGATGAGGGTAGGATGGCGTGCTGAACCATTTTTAAGTCCCCAAGTGATAACCTAAAAAAACAGCCTTGACTTGGGCCTACAGCCGTAGCCGTTCTTAATCATGCAGGTGCAGCTTGTCCAGAGCTTTACATTTTCCCCTCACGGTCCATTGTGGACTTTGGTTTTCTTAAAGATGATGAGCTTTGTTTTTTACCAGCCGTACTGTCATTCCACTGTATTCCACAAAAATAATACGATAAAAAAAGTAATCGCAGAGTCATTTGAAGCCCCCCCAACTACCCTTCACATTTCACATTAGCGGGGATTTGAAAGTAATGATGTCAGCAGTATTAAATCTGCTCTTTCCATCCGTCTGCACTTAAGTCCTTGCATATGGACACACCTAGAGATTAGCCCTAATATGTCCTATAACAGGCCAACACTCAGCCACCAAGCATAGATGTGGATGTCGGCCAGTGAGTGAGCACACCCAGATTAGATCGCCCGGTATGTGCAGCCTGACGAGCATTTTGCTCATCGGTTTTAAATCGACCTCCCGAGCAGACAGCCGCCGGTTTCTGCCTACGGGCTGCCCATGAGCCTCGTCCCGCTATAATGCAGGATCAGTGGTGGCAGTCCAAAGAACCACTGGCAATTCACCTTTTCCCTGCCACTTTTTTCAGCGTAAAACAAATTTCCTCCTTAAAGCCAACCACGGCAGTAATCTTTTGCTAATTAGTTTGTCACGAGGTTCCCTTTCGTACATGCCCGGCCTCTCCATCCCGTGCTTTCGCCTTGTGCCATAATTAGAAACCTCCGTCTTAAAAAGTGATGGATCATCATAAAATCTGACCCCTGAATGAATGTGCTGGCTGAGACTCGCCCGAACGAGGGGAAAATAATCCTGAGGCAACTTGTCAGATGCTATACGTGTAGATGAGTTAGCTGACCTTTCTCTATCACAAGCCAATATTAGCACAAGCCATTATAACCTATCAAAGCCTAATGCTTATAGCCAATGCTCAGGGGTCCTCCAGCCTCGCAGCACTCTCGTTGTGAATTGCACTCTCCGTGCTATCTCCACCATTACAGACTGCGCGGTGTCAGGGGTTCTATTTAACCTTGTGCGATGAGTTCTCGCCTGGACATCTATCACCACCAATCATACCCACACCCTAAAGAGTTAACCCTCCCCCCAAACAGTGTGTATCCGCAGGTGCTGTGGGTGTATCCGTGTGCCCCTCCAACACTGAGAAGAAGATGCATTGTGCTGTTAATTACATAATCAATTTGATTAATTCTCAAAATGCAAATGAGCTAATTAAAGGACCTGAACTTATAGAATTACCACTGATTAGCTGGCTAAGCACTACCGCTGCCCTCTGGATACACCCTTATTAAGCTATATTAACTGCACCTTTTTCACTATAGCAGTGATATTATACATACATTAGAGCTTTTCAAAATAATATAGCAACAACAAAAGAAAAGCTAACATATAATGGTCAACCAAGACTGGCATACAGGAGCAGTGACGTTCAGAGAAATGGGGGTTAGTCGGTCTCTTCAGCCAATTTGCGCACACACGAACTTTTGCTCCACAAAAATGAAGCTGGTTATTCAAGGCCATATTAACAGGTCTTAAAGCATTTCCTTGGGTCCGCCTCTCCCCATCTGTCCGCTCATTTGTCTCTTTAGTAAATAAATCCCCGACTTTGTATTTCTGCTCGCCTCCGTAGCCCGTTTCTGCCGTTTCTCTCATCTCTCCCTCAGAGCTGGGAGTGCCCCCGCTGTAGTGGGAGCCGGCTGATGTGAGGCAGTAACAGGTACATCAGGGAGCCGGAGAGAGTGGAGGAAGAGGAGGGGAGCTGGCTTGGTTTGGCACACAAGTCTGCCGAAATTACATCAAACAGCGGGGGGCAAATGAGCATTTACAGTATAGTTGAGAGGTAGGCAGCGTGTGTGTGTGTGTGCGTGAGTGTGTGTGTGGGTGCACGCGCACATTCACTAGTGTGCAGTGTGTTTTCGGGGGGAAGCATTAGATCCATCGGCATGAGTCTGGAAGCTTACAGGCAGCTTACAGAGCAGCAGGGGGTTTGTGGCACGGGGTGGTGGAGAAGGAGGGGATGGTGGGGTAAGACATGAGAGGAGGGGGATGAGGAATGCTGGAGGGCTTACAGAGGAATAGGGCACAGCTGGTTTTTAATTGAGTCTCCCCCCTACCACACCGTGCGTACGTGTGTGCACACAAACACACACGCACGCACACACGCTGCACTTATTTTTACTCAGCAATTTCCCAGCTGATGGCTCAGAGGAACTAAACACTTCGGTATGGCAGCAGCCTTCATACGAAGACCTCCGCAAGGGCTGTGTTTTGGTCGTGTGACTGATAAAGCCCTCCACCAATCAAGGTCTCTGACAGCTGTGTGCTCCCATGAATCTTAGCGCTCAGTCTCAACACAAGCAGAGACAGGCTGCACCGTGCCTTACCCCGGCTCCTGAACTCAGCTGGGAGGAGCAGAGCGGTCACAAGCAAAGTTCAAATGCTCTCTTTTTCTGAATGTTATGGCTATTTATGAGATATGACTTGCAATGTGCAGTGCAATTCTTCATTTTAAGAATACATTTTTACTAGAAATGCTTGTGAAAGATATATATTTTTTCTCCTTCTCAGGCAATTATTTGCTTGTTTACTTTGGTATATTTTTAAAAAAATGTGATTTAGCATGGTTCTCATTTTTCATAGTGTATGAGTGAGAGCTTAATGCTTCCCCTCAAGACCAACCAACCAAAGCCAGGGCAAACAGTCACGGCTAGCTCAAGTTAAAGCTGCATTTATTTACTGATATATCCCTCGCTGTGATGTGGCATTGAAAAGATTTATTTTCACAAACTGACATGCGTTTATTATTCCACACAACTTAATAAGGCTGTCACGATAAAAAAGAAAAGGTCCTAAACTGCTAAAGGTGACTAGTTGCAGTGGCTGCCAACTCAGCTCTACGCAGATTGAAACTACACATTGAAATTGAATTGAATTATGAATTTTAATTTTTTATTGGTTTTTAATATGAGTATTAACACTAGAGGGAAATACAAATAGCAGAAACATTTAATCTCTTAAATTATGGATTGTAAATAATAAGAATACAGTTGATTTTCTTTATGTTTTCACCTTGTATTTCCTTGAAGTTATCCAAAGACAGAGTCAAGTAACAGAGTCATCCAAATAAAGCTTTTGCTGCTTTCTACTGCCCAGTATACAGACTATTAAAAAATCAGCATTTTCTATATTTCTCAGATGATAGGGTTAGGGTTAGCATAATATAGCCATATTTTTCCAAATTGTTCCAAAACATTACTAACTGAAACAAGCTTTTGGTGTAAAAGTATCACAAAACATTAATTGCTTAGATTTAATCATCGTCTTGTATGGTTGATGTGATAAAAAAAAGGGGAAAAAAAGACCAGCCAGTCCATATGGAACTCACAGCAAGTTGCTATTCTTTGTTTTGATTAGGTTACATGTATGTACTCATTAACATATTGCACATTTAACACTTAATTAACAAGATGTAATCTAGGATTTCACCATACAGCTCGGCTCTGTTCTGCTTTGAGAGAATATTGTGTCAGGATACAGACTGTGCCGAGCTTTTGGTACTGTAAAGGCATTGCAGTGAGATAACAAGGTCCATAGTTCAAATCCATAGAACAGTTACTTTAGAAACTATGAATGAGCCAGTAAATGTTACCCCACAAAATAAAAGACTTTTTCTGTCCTTCGCGCAAGCAGCTCGGGTTCTTATTTCCTTGATGCAACGCAAGAACAAACGCGCAAACAAACAACAAGAATGCTTCTTTGCTTTAATGAGTTGTGGGAAAATATGTGTGATGCACATTTTGAAAAGAATGCACTAACTAGAATGCTGCTTTTCAGAGACCGCATCAAGAAAGCGGTAACATATTTCTCGTTCCAAGCCCAACAACATGTACAAGTATAAAATAACTTGTATAAATCATCAGCAATGTACTGCATGTTTAAAGCTCACTTAGGTTTGGATTTTTTACGCCCGGGTGAAGTAATGATGTGATGATCTAGGCAATTATCTTTGCTTCAAGTAACTACACAATTCATTTTTTTCACTTGGGTGCACACAGTAATTGTGGCTTCCTTTAAAAAGAAAAAAATCCAACCTTATGGTTTTTAGTTTATAAGTGTCATTATGAAGTAATGTATGCTAATGTTATTAGCAGTGTGTGGGTAAACATAGTAAGAGTACTCAAAATCCAGTTGGTGCGTTAACTGACTAATATGCTCTTGGTCCGTGGTGTCCTGCTCGGTTATTCTTGACCGCATTTGAATGCTGTCAGGAGCCCCTTTTGAGCTGTGCCCATGATATACCAATTTGCATACACGTACACGTAGACACACACGCGCACACACACACATGCGCGATGAGCCCATTCCGCTTCGTCTACACTGCTCTTTCACAGTGGAGCTGACACCACATGACTGCTACCTCATTAGAGGCTTTAGCCCGTGAGCTAACAGGCCACAGAGACAGTGGGCCATGCCACGTTTGCTAATTATAATAATAACAATAACACTGCCTTAGGATGCTACTTGCTTTTCTTTTCAATTAATTTTATCAGATGCACTCGAGGGGAAAGGGATGGGAGAGGCAGAGGGAGGGGGCAGCCGCCACACACTGACTCTATAGGAGGGAAATGATGTGTTTATTCTACATACTTGGCCTGATGACAGACTGCATAATTGCTGCCACATACCAATGGTTAACCTGCCTTTGAGTAAGAATCATTAACATATGACAATACTGTTAACGGGTCTGATATCACTTACTGTACCACCAGTTGCACGTAAGTAATTGCTGCGATTTTCCAATACAGTTGTTGTGCAGTGGGAGCTTCTCTTTAGCTCTCTCTCTCTCTCTCCCTCTCTCTCTCGTTCTCTCTCTCAAGAGGGCCGGTGTGTGCCTGAGATGGTGAGCTCTAAAGTGGGGATGCAGGAGAAGGGGGACCCGTAAGCAGATGTTTCTGAATGGGAGCCGAGGCCCATCTGTGCGATATTGCTTTTGATATTCCTCAACTTTCCCCTGGATCAGAGTTCAGCCGCCGCTATTTCACGTTATTATGTTTGCGATTGATAGAAGTCATCCACAGGTGCCTCTTCGACACAGACAGCATGCAGCTCCCAAATCTGTACATCAGCATAAAAACGCACACTGACTCATAGCCAGATTGGGTTGTGATAATGTATTCAGGTATGATATGTATTACTTGAAGAAATGTATAATTTATTTTGACACTTTTGTCAGCTGTATTACCATTTTCCCAGCGCATACTGTAACAAATGGGGTAAAACTATTCTCACTCTGCTGGGGTGAGATTTCACTACTAACTCCAGGAGCATATGCTGCCCACATTGTCTCAGTGTATTGAACTTGGCTTAAAGACGTCACAGAAAAAAAAAAGTTGATTAAAACAGGATTAATGATGTCATAGAAGACATCAATGTGCACGTGTCTGGTTTTGGTTCCAACACACTACAACTCTGAGCAGAACCAGCTGATTCAATTTTGGTTGTTTGGTCGGTGTCGACTCGAGCAGACCCCCTCACACTGTGGGCAGCCACCTTTCTGAGAAGGCTTCATTTAGTCAGTGTGTATGCGCTGCCAACATTTTCTCAAGTGATCAGGGTATGTGATTAAAAATTATTAAGTGTTGGTGTAAGTGTTTTACTTTATAATAGGACGTCATTTCATTTATAGCAAATTGCTCCTCATAAATAGTCTCTATGTTAAAATTTCAGATATTCAGTTATATTCGAGTCAGGATGTATGCCAGTTTGAAGCTATTTAAAAACCAAGGATATATATTCAGTATGACATGGCGTGTGGACCAATGTGTCGTTTATATAAGTGGCTGTGGGGAGCCATCGTCGGTGCTCTTGTGTTATACTGTTCTGTCACATTAAACATCCAGCCAAGAGGCCCAGCGATAGTAAAGGATGTCTATCAGGGGTGAATTACTGTAGCTCTCCGTGTTAACATCCCCTCTTACTTTATCTCCGGTCCTTACAAACAGGGAGGAGCCGCGATGGCGAAAAGTGGGAGAAATGCCAAAATACTGTCTTCAGCCAGTTGCATGTAGCAACTAAAGCAAAAATAAAAACCATTATCAAACACTTTCAGCAGCGACTAAAAGCACACTCAAAGAGGATGCTTATTAATGGAAAGCTAAGATGACACAGCCATCTGACTGAACTAAGAAACAGAGAGAGGGATGAAGAAATACTGTAAGGAAGGGGGAAAAAAATCCTATAATTAAGTAAATTAAGTCCTGTCTTATTTGCATGATCTCAATTAATGTGCAGTCCATGTAGCTGCGACAGGCGCACACCAGAAATCAAATTAGCAGAGATGAGACGGCATCTGTCTTTGGCTCCCATGTCCCTCTGGACTGGCAAGGATGGCAGGGCTGGCTCCAAACAGCCCATTGTTTTCACAAGAGCTTGATGAATGGGTGGATGACAGCATGCTGCACGTCAGTCACCGAGACAAACTTACTCCTATTCGAATTCAGGACAGCAGATGAATTAGAGCACAAGATGGTGCTTCAATTAACGGCCACACTTTAAGTTATGTGGGTGGTTCTCGCTTCTTCTTCTTCGTCTTATTATTGTCATTATGTGCCATACTTTGAGACCAAAGTTTGTAATAGGTTATCTTTATAGAACGGCCACCGATAAGCGTGTGTCATCGAGCTGTTTATTACCATTAAATTTGGAATTGTTCCTTCTTTTTTAAAGAGTACACAAGCATACATCAGTATGAATTTGACATGATCCTGACTTCAAGCTGACTTTTGTGTACAAAAAAAAATCTTAATGCTTACGAGGGCGGGCAACTCGGCAACTTTTGACTGACAAGCACCTCCAACACGTTTATTTGAAGAGCTGTAAACTGCGAAAGACGGAAATTATAAAAAGCTGTTTGTGCTCCTGTTTGTGTATGTGTGGCCGTGCTTGCAGCTCCGTATGTATGCTACAACTTGTCACTGCAAACTGTATTGTAAATCCAAAGTAATACCCACCGGTGTACCTCAGCAAACGTGGGACCCCGTGTCTGTTCTCATTTACCGTCCGTTTGTGTGCGCGTCGGTATATTTGTACGCATGTGTAAACAAGCGTGCCGTATGCTTGTTCGTAGGTCTGTGCGACTGCCGCTGAATTTAGAGGATCTTTCCCCCCATGGAAATAGGCCAATTTTCTCTGTGAGGCGCCTTGTGACTGCTTTGAAAGAGAAGATGGAGATTCCTTCTAGTTCCAGCTTGGCCAGTAAATGGCGCATGTCTCCTCCCATCAATCACAGGGCTGCACTAACAGACAGCTGGCTGCCTAATATACACCTCCATTAGGAGTGTCTGCTCCTCACCGAAAATCATTGGAATCTCAATAGATGCGCCAAGTATATGGAGGACTAGCCCTGAGGCAGATTTGCCTACCTCTTCCAGCTGAAGGTGTGAATGAGTGTCAGGATTTCAGTTAACAGCTTTTCAACCTCAAACACAGACAGCGGCGAATTACACCGCTGCCGCTGACGGCTGCAGACAAATTAACCCAGCAGCTGGGAAGTGGAATTTTATTTCACTATCAGAGTTCGAGTGAAAACTTTTGTGAAATTATTAGTTACATAAACACAAGTGGGGCAAGTCATTCAATTATTTAGCGCCGCAGTAAATATTTAATAAATACAGTACAGTCCCATTTCAGCGCTATTACATTTTCTTCTTTAATCAATTCTTCGATGACCCCACCGCCTGTTTGCCCGTGCTTTGCTGTGTTTGCCTCGCGGGCTGCTACAAGGCAAAGTTGAGCAAGAAGAATCTTTCTGCTGCCTCCTCGGCCTCCTGCGCCTACATCCTCTCTGAGTAGTGATTCTGCAACAACATACAACACTCACTGCGGGTTGACTCATGAAAACAAATACTGAACGTTTTGCATGCTCACATTTCCGGTCATTTAACATTTTCATTGCATTTCTTTTCTGTCATCTATTTTGCTGCAGGAGCCTTAAGCCATGTAGAAAGACGTCATATTTTTTTCAGGACAGATTAAAGTGCCTAGTGTTTTAAAGTCGTGTCGGATGTTGATGTCTGAGATGATGGTCAGTGGCAGATTTAATCACTTGTAACTAGCAATCATAAGCTAATGCTAAAAGTCCCAGGTTTTGGTTGTCTCCAGCTGATTTGTTTTAAAATAAAAATCCTGCAAAAAGGTGTTTGGCAGAATATTCTGGAGTAGTGCTGTTTGTATTTTGTGCCGACAGCTTGTTGCACAGTGCCATTGTTCTCCATTTCACATGAAAATCGAATTAAAACGTCTCTTGTTTAAATAAAACTGTGATGACCACTCCGGCTGGTAACTGGTCTGCACTTCCCTTAGTTTACCTTATGGTTTATATCTTATTGTTCATTTTCTGCTCGTTTAGTTTGTTGACCATTTAACCTTAAGCACATTACAGTGCTTTGGTTTTGAGTTATATACTTTAGTTGGCCTCTTTTATGGGCTCTGAACTTACGCACAGTTTTTGTAAATAGTTTTCTACATAAAACCAGCTCAGTCCTGCACAATAACCAAGGGATGGTATTGAAATTTACAATAGAACACATTAGAACAAAACAATGTAGCGCAAGACATTTTTCTTTATTGTTAATATTTGAGTTCTCTCTCATGTAACACCATCTGATGCAAGTCCTGCTCAGACCTGGCAATAAAATGTGTCTCCAAATGCATCATACAGAAATATATAAAGGAATAAACGCATACATCATTTCTGTTTG
>JAOXYL010000065.1:18888240-18901190 GCA_028564955.1 Terapon puta | reverse complement strand
ATTAGTTTTTTTCCCCCCATTTTTAGCTCATCTTGTTCTCTCTCAGTCACTGTATGTTGTTTTAAACAGCACTGCTATCACTTTAAAATGGTATTATATGTTTGACTGACAATGGCTTACTGTGCGGGTGTTTGTTGTCATGTCAATCATCACTACTGTTAATTCATTGGTATGTTGGTTTTTTTTGTAGTTGTTTGTCTTTTTGGTAATTTATTTATTGGTCATTAATTTTTACCTTGAATTTGTCAATTAATAATTGTTTTACATCATGATGTGATAAATCCATATGAAAACCAGAGTATTCCTTTGAAGTGAGAAAAAAAACACAATAATTTATTAGGGACATAATGTGATTTTTACAGAGACCTGTGTAACAAGAAAGGCAGTGACATGCACACACACAGACACGCACACACACATGCACACACACAGACACACTCACCCACACACACACACACACACACACACACACACACACACACACTGAATCTTCTTTAAAACATAAAGGTTGGCTGCAGCTGCTGTATTGCAGGGTCCATTTAAGTGGATGGACTTTGTCATGATTCACTGACATCTTAGACCATTGCAGTATTTTCTGAAAAGCCCAGCAGCACATCAGGTACAACTGAAATCAGGATGATGGAGAATCTATCATGATAAAGTCACTTTGAATACTAATATAGATTGATAGTCCTGAAAATTTGTAAAATAGCACCCATCCATACCCTGAATTACATCCATCAACGTATGATGGGTTGTTGCATCATCTGTATTTTAAGCTGATGTAAAACACATCCACAATAAAAAATGCATGAATGGCGAGAATATTGACTTTTTTCCCTTTCAAATGAGACCATGCAGGCTGTAGACTGAAAGGACTGCCTGGCACACTTTTCATTATTTTACACCAAAGATCATAAATGTAACTTTAGATTAGGTTGAGAAGTTCATAGTACAGTGCGTTTGTGTATGGGAGTAGTTATGTATCCTGTGGATCTCTGTGCACATCTCATCTGTTTAAGTATTGTATCATCTTTTAACAGTTTATTATGTGTGAAAATACCCAAGTCTGTATGAAATATTACTGCAGGGAAAAAAACCCACTTACAAAGTTAGATAATCAATTTATAATCCACAGTATAGCCTTCATTGCCAACATGTTTAACCTTGTAAAAGTGTTTTAGGGCCATTTGAATGGATGATAGAACTACTATAATCGATGCCCAAACACACATTCCTACCATTTTAAATGAGCTGTGTTCTCCAGCAGTAGAATACCAAACAGTGGTGGGTTTGGTTCTACTCCACCTAAAGAAAACCAATTGAACCTGTGCTGTCCTATATCACCATCCCTTCACCTCTCTTACCCTTTTCAGTGTACTTAACCACCCCTTTAATCACCCCTCCACCCTCTAAACCCCTCACACACACACCACAACTCCGGGGTGGCGATTTGCCCCTACTCTTTCTGGTGAACTGAGGGAATATTGTCAAAGAAATATTGCGTATTGATATTCATGAATGAGTACAAGAATCTCTAAAGGCCTATTCAGATGTGTGAATGAGTACCGGATTTTGAAGATGTCTGATCAGATTTGCAAGTGTAGCACGATTTGTGCACGCAGATCTGTAAACTGGCCTTAGATGCATACATGTTTAAAATAATATAAAAATATGCACTCCTCTGAAAACTCTAAAAATAAATGGCCCTTTATTAATGAGAGAGAAATCTTCAGCTACTGGAGCTGGAAAAAAAAAAGTGGAATTCTTCAGTTCCACCTCAAGGACACCTCTGCACGGGGCTGTCTTTTCCCATGTGACTTTAACCACACTGCTGCCGTGCCTGAGATTTGAAATGTGGGTGTTGATGGGTCCGTAACTTCGGCTGTTCTTCACTCTAAGTTCAGGCTCACACCACAAGGCTGACCCCTCTCATGGAGGAAGTCCATTGCCACAGATGAGTGACTGAAACATCGATGGCAGGGTGCAGTGGAGCCGTAAATATCATTGGATCACTCCTGACAACAGAAACACTTATATGCCTACACTTACACGTCTTTCCATTTAATTAGTCCCTGTTAGATACCAGACACAAACTACATTTACATGTATGTCAATAAATTGTGTAGCAAAAGTCACACAAACAAAGCTTTGCCTTTTCACACATTAATTGAAGACCATTTACAAAGGGGTTTGAGCACACATTTTCCTATCCTTGTAAACATGTACAAGCTGAATGCACATTTACCATTTAGTGTGAACTGTGAGTGTGCGCTCGGAGATTCTAGCGTGTGCAAATACTACTTGCTACGATAACGCCCTCGCAGTGAGTCCCTCCCTTCCAGACGCACACACGCGCGCACGCTCGCAAACATACATCCGAGTCCGTCCCGCTGTGCCACAATCAGACTGCACCACCCACTGGAGCAAAAAGAGAGAAAGACAAGGTGTCACTCAACCCTGACCTCGCACCCAGGGGGGCAAGGAGGCTCATAACTGTTGTCAGGGCAACGCTACAGGGTGTCTTTCAGGTGTCACTGGTGATGGAAAAGGTAACCCCCCCCCAGCCCTCAAGCCTCCACCTCCACCACCACCACCACATCACTGTATCACTGAATATGGATTGTTCCATGTGGTTACGCTCCCCCTGCTCGTGGTGCCCTCCTTTCACCAATCATGCTCGAGTGACAGAAGCAGGTAGTGGGTCGCTTGTCGGCGGGTACGGTGATCGACAACATCTCCTACCTGGGAAATATCTGCTCTTTCTCCTCCAATAACTTTGATCGACTTTGTGAGGAGCCAGAGGCGGAGAGAGTCCAAAGGCCTGGAGACTTTCTGCAGGATGGCAACTGTCCTGCTGAAGCCGCCTCTCTGTCTTCTCTATTGGCAGCAATTACATATGCATCTGCCTGCCTCTCAGTGAGCCAGCCAGCAAGACAGACAGCTTGGAGAATGAGGGCTGATATACGCCCCATTAGACAGGTAATTGCCAGAGTATTCTTTAAATCTTAATTACATTACGAGTCAACAGTGATGCCATCTTGTGATAAAGAGACAGATGTTCAACAAATACCATTTTTTGTTATACCCCTTTTTGTGTTGTTGTGAAAATACTGTATATGCATGCATAAATAGAATAAGTGGATTTAAATCAGGAATCAGCATAATGTGGAAGCAGCCATATGGAAGCACCTACCATAGTACATAGAACCTCCAAACCTTGCAGCACTGTTTACAACTATTTGCTATGGAGTAAAGGCAATTTACTGTTGTTACAACAGCTACAGTAGCCATTTGTGATAAAGGGACAAATGGCCCAACAAATAACATTTTTCCCTTTTGTTTTCTTGAAGGAATAAACACAGGTTGGTGCGAGGGAAAGAACATTCATATGGCCTTTTCATACCTGACAGGTTCTCCATTTGCAGTAGCCTGCCAGAACACATATTGAGTCCTAATGAATAAACTCCACTCGGTGTACTGATTCTGCTGCTGCAATTTTCTATTGTTACGATGGCTGAAATAGCTGTCGTGGCAAAGAAACACATGGCATCCCAATTCCATGGAGCAGTGTAAAAGGGTCAAACTCTTACCGGGCTGTCAGAAAATTTACTCTCTAGATGAAACTAAACTAAGGACTGCCTAATAACCTTCCCTGGGGAAGCGCGCATAGCACAGTGCAGATGACTGAAGATTTACTGAGGAGTTAGTTTTAAAAACATGCGGTAAGTCTCGCCGAACGCAGAGTTGATTTAACGTAACAGAGGCCAGCGCTTTTCATTTTCTGCATTCTGGTTTCAACTATTTCCTGAAATTAGTGAACTGAATAGAATCAAGTGTAAGCCGCCTTGTGAAAATGGGATGTGTGGAGAGTGGCTGCTTTGTTTTGGAGTGCATGCCTTTCTCATGGGAGCACCCTGAGCGATGAAGGTGTTATGCGGTGGAGCTCATCTTCATTTTGACAGCTTCCCCTCCGGTGGTAATGACATTAAGTGATGTGAGTCAATCTAGCGTGTTTCTATTTCCCCGTCTCAACATGGAGAAGCTTCCTGATTGGCCTCATGCTGTAACAAAGGCCTTTTAAAGTTTGCTGATGCAACTGATGGTGAAATTGATTGTAATTGATTGAACTAATGGAAAGAGCACACTGTGTTCCACTTTTTATGAGGGAACAATAAAAAAATGTCTTTTTTTTTTTCCCAAAGTCCACATATCAGGATAGAAGACAGACCCAAAGGGCATTTGCCTAGTCAAGTTGGTGGATTCCTCCTGTCATTTACCTAATCCTGATGTTCACACTCCAATGGCGAGACTTGAGGGACAAGAAGACGGGTGATGAGAGGATGGGAGACAAAGAGAGACCGAAGTTGTGATGGCTGTCTGTGGATGGTCCCTGGAGTGCGCGAAGGGTTGGGGCTGGCTGGACCAGGCTGGCCGGAAGCTAGAGCATGCCTGACAAGCCGCATCGGAGCCACTGACACATCTCTGAGTCCGAGCATTGACTGAAGTGGACACTACAGGACGCAACACAGCTAGAATCTCAAACACGGCCACCCAGGCAGGGCCATTTGAATGACATGACTGTGTGTTCTTCAGTGTCATAAATAGATTCAAAAAGAAAGTCTGAACCTCTGAAACACATCAGAAAATCTAGATATGGGTAACATAACATATTACCTTAACATAAAATGCTGTGGGTTTCTTCACTTAAAAAACTATACAGTATTGGGGTAATAATATTAATCTAAATCTACAGTAACACTATAACGTATGAGAGGATTTCACACTTGGAGAACAGGTTTGGACAAAAAAAAAGGTCCAGGAGATTCTCTACAACTTCTTACTTGATAAATATATGTTAATGAAAATTCCCCTGAAATAAAGGTTATAAACCTGAACCCGGAGAACTCCCAGAGGCGCTGAGCTCTGGTGACTGTAAAGGCGAAAACACCTGATTCACATCATTTTCAACTAGTAGCCCCTCCTGCACTGTGGACGGGGACATTGTCATCCTGGAGAGACCAATAACTGATCACGCAGAATAACTTTGTATTGATTTGTCTTTTCCCCAAAAGAGACAAGTGAATGCGAGCCATGCCAGGAAAATGCTTCTCAACTTTATAGAGACATCTGCATTTGTTGTATTTCCTCATTTTTCCTTTAATTTGTCACCCATCTGTACATGTACCACTGAAACAACAAAACAGATTTGCTGATTTTCACATTTTATTGCGAGGTGCAGGCCATTAAAATGATTTTTTTATGTAGGGTTTTGTTTACATGTAAAAAAAAATCCTTATAAAAAATTCCTATAAAACTTTAAGAGCGTCTCCTGTGCCTCTACAAAGAGCTGTAGCTTTGCTCATGAATGGGTGCAGTCCAGATAATGTCCCTTTTGATCCTTTGCAGTAAGGTGTAAAAATAACAACAAAAAAAAAACATGAAAATGCTCCACAAAGTCTTTGAGAAAATCACTTTTAGTGTTTTCTTTGTTCTTTTTTTGCTGATTCAAGTTTTTTTCTTATATATCAGAGAAAGTTTGGTTTAACCTGCAGAGTGCAAATTGCTCTCACTCACTTTGCACCACTACTCTTCCACCTGGTATCCCTGTGCTTCAATCTCTGGAAACATCTTTTCTGAGATGGGCTTGCGCTGGGAGATTCATTTGGGCCTGGAATTGCACACATCACCGCAATATTGAATCTAACCAAGCCAGACTGCAGAAAAAGGACATTTGGACTGGGTGAAATTGGATATTCTAGTAGTTCAATAAGTTTGAGGCCAGGACTGGATGGAGGCGAAGGCAATTATTCATGTTGAACAGAGAAGTTGGCCACAGTCTGAGACGCTTTTAAATAAAACAACACATCTAAATGGTATCATAACTGCTATCAGTGCAGCTGATGAAGAGTATTGGATGAGCTGTGAAATGCCCTCAAGAACAAACCACTCCAGCTGCTTTGGACTTAGTATTTCTACATGCTACGACTAGGATGATTGTGAAAATTAGACTTTATTGCGTTCCCACTGTTTTCCTACAGGGGCCTGACTTTACTTCCTCCCACGGTGCGAGGATCGGCTCTCCTTAGCAGCATTTCTAAACAGAGAATCTGTTTGTTCGAAAAGGTCAGCGCCGTTAATTACACACCACGCAAGGATGAATGTCCCTGCGAGATTGAAGATGGCGTTCATAAAGTGTCTCCTAACAGAACGGACAGGTTTGAATCTTTAATGTGCCATTATTGTTCTTTGAAGCATGCTCTCTGAAACATAATGATTTGAGCGTGATCGTTTCCAACTTGCGCAGGGAGAAATTTCAAGTCTATTAGGCATGAAAGTACGCGGGCCTCAGACAGTGGCACTCTAAGAGAAATGAGAATTGTGAGGAGCGTAATTTTGACCACATTTCAGACTTCTTTTGCCTTTGTTTAAATTGCATTTGTTCAATAGACTTAAATAATTCAAGCTTTGAACTCCGCTTCATATCTCTGACAGACAGGCCCATTATAATTAAAGGCCATATATTTTATTGTGATTACAAATTCAAGCAAGGGAGAGAGAGAGAGGTTGAGAGAAAGAGAGAGAGAGAGAGAGAAGAAAAAGAAACTTTCTACAAGTATGAGCGACGATTTTCAAAATGGGAACTTTCTGAAAAGATTCTGAAAAGTCTTGTTTTTGGCAATCACCTCGGGACCACCGCGTAAGGCTACTTTTGAACACACGGGGGGGGAGGAAGAGATAAACACCTATCACATGACTAATGAGAGCCCAGATCATTAGCATTACTGAAAAGAGCAAAATCACTCCGTTCACTGTGATGAGATATTTAAGAAGTCCTGATTGTGATCGTTTTGGAGAAAATTGGATCTCTCTTTCCAAATGCCAGATTGCATTACCATCATCTGCGGAGTTGTCCACAGTTCTGGCGCGTAATGACGACTGATTTATGGGGGATGCATCAGGATAATAGCCAGAGATTTGGCCCATTTTTTTTTCAGCCTGTTACGTAAGCACATAATGTAATCTATATGATTTAATGGAACGCAAGATAAAACACTGAATCAAAAAGATGCATTGCGCTGTGCACTAATGGAATATGTAAGTGAATCCTGAAATGTCGAACAGTATCTTTAGTGCACTTACCAGGAGCTGAGTGTGCTGGCTGATATTATTTGTTTGCTCTCAGAGTGATCTGAGGCTGCGCTGCTGTGCTGTGGGGGTGCAGCTTGATGGACGTTGAGAGGTGCTTGGCTGTGGCCTACTGTAGTGGCTGATCTGTCTGGGATCAATAGCAGCTAATTACAGCCCACATTGATCCAGAAGGCTCACTAATTTAGAGCCTAGCCCAGGCCCTCTCCATGCAGAGCCAGTGAAGCAACTCCAATCCCAGCCCTCTGGCCTCGCAAACATCTCACTCAGCAGCTCATTATCTCCGAGGAGCAACTGGTGGGGCATTTGTCTGTCTCGCGGCCTGAGCTTCAGCTAAGGGAGAGTGGATACCTGCGTGGGACGCTGTAGATCCTCAGATGTCATCTTTATTTGCTTTTATCTGCCCTTTCAGCTTTCCGATGCTCGAATGGGGAAGGGATGGGGTGACATGCGGGGGGTTAGTTTTCTATATTCTCTTTTTTTGGCAGACTCCTCGGAAGCAAGACGACGCGCGCTCGTGCGAACGGATCCTGTGAATCTCACCTCGCCTCACTTCCATCCGTTCGTTAGCTGCATAATTGCAAAAATCTTGGTGCACTTCAAGCAGCACAACTTTCTCACATCAGATCAAAAGCTGTGACGAGGGCGCGGTGTGCAGGTGAGGTGATTCCAAAATAAAATGCACAATTTTACACGGTGAGACACGATACCGCTTTCATATGAGCCCTCTCAGCCATACTACATAAATAAAACCGACTTTACTTCACTTGACTTGAACGCAGCAGACTCCCTGCATCACTCACGCCCATTCTGTCAATTCAGTCTCCGCATCTTTTCTATTATGTCCTAAAGAACCCGGTAATTTGGAGCTCCACATTCCAACCATCTGGATGAACAGTACGGAGGTAACATACCCCTTTGGCTTCCCGTTGCAGTGTGCATGTGTTTCGGCTTGCGTGTCTCCGAGATCAAGGCCGCAATCTTTTCATCCTCTGCCCTCCTGCAAGCTTTGATCTGACATTCGAACGCCGCGCCTTCTGTTCTTCCATCGCACCGTCCTCGCGCGCCTAAATCCGTGCCCGCGAGTGCCTTTGGGGTGTTTGGATACAACTTGGCTGTGTTCGTTTCGGCGGAGGCGACCCGAGGTCACTGACCCGTTCTGACCCCACCTGAGGAGCACAAATACAGGAAGACAAAGCGGTGGAAGATAATAGAGCTCACGGGCTCGCCATCGACTGAAACACAGAGCAGACGTGAGCAGTCCGACCACGTTAAACGCATCTGTCCTTCAGCGCGGCGCGACCTCTGCTTTACAACAGCATTCAGCGCCGACTAAGCTCTGTTTTTGCCATTCTATCTTAGCACTTTCAACACTATTCAACTCCACAAGATTGCCTCGCTCTACAGCTATTATAGCACACCGCCACTCTTCCAGATTGAGCGTTTTCACTCACACACCTATCCCTTTTTCTCTCCTGTTTTTCATCCGTCTCACCCCATTTCCGTCGCGTGCTCCAATTGCCGGATCACCTCAGGCTCTCCTAAAAGTCCACATTCACTGCGGCTGAATTTAGCTGGGGGGGAGCTGGGGGTGTAATTGCTTTTTGTACTGTGGTGCGGCCATTTAATAGCACATGTGCGCACGCAGACAAACAAATGAATGCACATGAGCAGGCCTAAATTTACTCTCTCAGGCACACACACTTATGTGGACGAAGGTGTACACATAGAGGGACTATTATAGAGAAAGGTCTGTCATTTGGTAAAGGCTTGAGTGTCTCTCACCCTGCTGTGCCAGACATAAGCAGGGTGGGAGTCCATGCTAATAGCATGTGATGAATAGGGCACGTGAAGCTCTTTTAATTCCTTGTGGATTTTCTAAATATGCATTTTCCCTCAAATGGCCTTGATAAAAGAGTCATCAGTAGCCTAAAGGTTGGAAAACTGGAATGGGGAAGTTACCAAAGCTACCATTGTGTATTCTGTAATTTAGAATGATTCTGTTCCTAAAATTCAACTAAATAACACGCAAGCATTTTCACATAAGTAGCAGACTGTAGACTTCCAATTAATGAGGTAAGTCAAAATATACTTTGTGAGGGTAATGGATTCTTGGATTGGATTGTTCTTGTCTCAGGAGGCCTGAAGTGAGAAAAAATGGTCAAATTGTTCTTACTAAATCATTCACATAAAGCACAACCTTGTGCAGAAAAACAAACAAAAAAACGGTCGCGCCACATACGCAGCAGTGAAAATAAGCACACAATGAAAACTCTATACACCTGTAATTAAAATGCATCAGTCCAAACAAACTTGCTCAATGAAGTTGGAGGAAACTTGATGATGTCCAGGAATCTCATCAGTGAACTATCACTTTTATATAGACCTCCGGTTTTGAAAGTACAATAATACGATATGAAGCTGAAACACCCTTAAAGTATGTCTGTGATCCTCTGATATTATTTTGAAATAAGTGAAAGTAATCAACACATGGGAGTGAACTTTTGTGACAGTTTCAGTTGTGTGTTGCAGTTTGCATGAATTCACTTGTGTATGTGGTGTGAGCGTTCACAAGTGTTATTTAGAGATGAAAGAGTTGAGAGGAAGTTTAAATTATGTCCCTCAGGGCACTTCAGAAGACGCCGCTCCATACTGTGAAGTCCTTTGTTCCTAACACCATAAACTGTACAATGTCAGCAAACAATGTGAGCCATTGTTTACGATTCTCTTTCACCATTGTGTCAACAAAATTTAGATTTCTTGCATTTTCTTTTAAGCTTTCACTAAAAATTCTTGAAGAGAGGGTTTAAACAGGACAATGTAGATCAAGGCAGTGCTTAAACTTTCTTTGGATTGCTATTTAGAAAAGAATAGAGAGCTCTCCAAATATGTATGTATATATATATATATATATATATATATTTTATTTATTTATTTTTTTTCTTCCATTTTAAGCTCTCTTTATGATTAGACTATTGTTGGAAAATGATACACCATGATCTATTCTCATTTGATTCACACACTTCTAAATAATACACTCATTTGCCACAGTTTTTCTATGTATGAAACACTAAAAACAGAATTACATTGGCAAAAATCACCCCCAAAGTTCAGCAGCTCTCTTGGTGAATCTCCCACTCACTCATTTTTTCAGTCTACTTCTACACGTGTGTGTTCATACTGTTGGTCAGTAACAATAAATAAAATACCCATCACCAGTGGAAGTACCTGTTTACCAAAGAGAAGCTGTGTCCGACTCGTGTGTTGGATGACACACATTGACTCTCTCTAATTGACCATACAAGCGAGTTTAACCTGCATTGCAGCTCCTGAAATGAGCAAATAACCTCAATTTTTTTGTTTGTTTGTTTGTTTTTTTATCAAACCAAACACCATCTATTTTTTTCAGACAGGTCTCATATGGCAGGATGTTGAGACAATCATGCTAATGGAACGGTCTCATTTTGATGCACGTGCTAATGTATTACTGAATCATTACTTTCCTCCACAGCACTAGTACATACAACTTCTTGAAAGCATGCTAAATTAGTAAACAGGTAAACAATGTCCCCTGTCAGAGCCGGCCTTTCCATCATCTCATCGGAAATGTTATTTCTGATGCTCCTCAAGTGGCCAAGTGTCCACCCCCCACCCCCTCCTCCTTCCATCTCCACTCGTGTTTCTTCCCTAAAAAACATCTCATTCCACGAACGAGGACGCCATTTCCCCCGGACGTCATTTCTGCGGGACGAGCTCAGGACAATGGAGTGTATTTCCATATGAAAAGCTAGGGACAGAGAAGGAGCAGGAGGAGGTGCAGAGTGCTGTGCCCTTCATCTGTGTTACCATGGGGATCAATTATACTGCCCCCTCCAGGTCTCTAATTGGCTGAAGAGGGTTCCATTTTGCCCCTAAGAGTCCCACTCACTGGTTCTTTTCCGTTGCATGTTCCATTGAGCCACTTCACTGCCCTATTCACATGAAAAATAGAGATCTTGGTTGCACTGACAAAAAAAAACTTTTGAGTACAACTTCATTCTTTAGTTATTATCCGCTGATGCACTGTACTGTATCTCCGCCCCCGTCTTCGAGAGCACTTTACTCACCATGCGGGAAGAGAACCTTTTTGTACTAACTAATCTGGTAATTTTTTTTGCCAAATGGCAGAGCTCACAAAAAGCACAGCACAGTGCAAAAAGAAGTCAATCAAGAAATCTTAGAAGGCACAGGTCAGTGGCACAAAAGGAACTGAGATAAAATGTTTGATGATCACCCGCCCCAACAAATACACACACACACACACACACACACACACTGCTTTTCAAATTATTATATTCACAAAAGGTTATTTCACCAAATCCGCTCACATAGCCCTTTCCGTTATCGAGATGAACTGCTGATGTGCCTCAGCGCAGAAGACAAATGTGCAAAGTCAGACAGCACTCTGCCCGTCTCCAAAAGAATGCCCTCCGTCAGACGAATGTGCTTATCTCTGATGTATTCCCACCGAGTTCACTGCTGACAAAGAAGTGCAACTTTAAGCAGGAGTTTTGCTTGATATGTGTCAAAACATAACGGAGAGACGGTGAAAATTTTGACACCACCCAGCTGTAAGACCTTTTAATGTGTTTACACCAGAGGTAAGGAAAATTATTGTCGCTGTATTCTGATTTGGCTCAGTGTTTCCTCTATTTTGCCTTTTCTGGGCCTTCGGGGTAATTCGTCTCTATGCAGTCAGCCAGTGGTTGGTGTGTGTCAGCTCTCTGTGTAATAACGCTCTCTGTGGTGAACACAGACAGACAGCGTCACAGCGTCACATCAGCCCACGTTTCCAACATTGTGGATTATTCACTTATCATTAGTTGACTTTTGTCTCTTCACGTTTCCTTTCTTAGCTTCCATCTTTTAAGTCTTTCTCTCAGTTCTTTTTCTTCTTCTCTTTATTGATCTTTAACACTTTTTTAGTTATTGTAGTGCTGTGGCTTAGTGACCATGTCGGTCATTTGGCCCACCGCTTTGGTCAAACCTGGAATATCTGTCTTTTTTTTTTTTTTTATAATTCATAATGTTTATACTTTTCCTTATTTTTAGCCCCATTTTGATACCTTTTCTTCCTTTTGACACATAGAATTTTTTATACAGTATTTTTCATTTAGCGTCTCAACTTTCTCTTTCTTGTTGCTAGGATGAATTTACACATTAAAAATAGTATATCATCATGTAGTATCAGACTGCGGCCAACATATCACTGTTTTTTATCTTTATTTATTATAGTAGAGAGGGAAAAAAACGAAGGTCTACTAGGTCTACCACGTGGAAGTTCGTCAGTGGCAGAGGATCCGCAACGAACTACGATCAAACATTGACTACACACAGGCTAAAGAGAAAAACCTGCTCTTTGATCACGTCTGACAGCCTTTATCCCAACTGGGGTTTAGTTTGCTTAGTGGCTCCAGGCCATCATTAGTTGCATAGGCTGGACCAAGACGCGCAACATTCACGAAGCATCCCCCAGGTCAAAACCTTACTAATTATAGAACCGCACCGTTAAGCTAATGATTACAAACGTATTACTTCAAGCCTCCACAACACACGGTCATGAGGAGGGCTGAAAACGTAAATCAATTTGTTGGAAGGATGTGCCCTCCCCAGCTGAAGGGTATTCCCTAAAAACCAACAACGTGGGCACAGAGTATTTGCCAGAGAGAACACCTACATCCAAAATGAAGACGAGAAATGCAAATGTTGTGAGAGCAATCAGCAGAATAACCCCCACCACTCCACCGTTGCCACCCTCTCTC
>JAOXYL010000065.1:18876280-18888140 GCA_028564955.1 Terapon puta | reverse complement strand
ATTTCGCTCCGTGGTTGCTGTGCAGTCACCTTTAAGTTGCAGATTCAGAAGCTTGACACGTACGGCAGGCGCAGGTTTGAAGTCTTTTCGGAAAAAACACACATTATACACAGAACGCTTTGAATATAGTCTGGCATAAACTGATCACTCATATGCTAAAAATGATGTTCCAGACAGAGGAGTCTCCTCCGGCACTGAAGCGGTCTGATCTGCCTATCTAACTACCAGACACTGTGACCTGAATACAGCGACAAGAAAACTGTCAGCGCTGTCTTCTTTTTCCGGGCTCATTTGCTAGCTGAACAGATGCATGGGCCCCGAAGGAAAAAAAACAATGAGATCATGTGATAGGCTGAGTTAAGGCACATTCCGGCAGATCCAACTGACCTTGGCGTAATGGCCGTGTTCAGAGGAGCGATCCTGCCCGGTCTAAAAGCCAGTGTCGTGGTCGGCTGGGACAAAAGCGAAGGCAAGACCCTCTGATGTGCTATAAGCTCAGCTGATTCAAAATTGACATGCCTGGAGAGAGCTATGGTAAGGATTCATTAAAAGTTAAAGAACACAAGCTTTTACAGCTTTTCTGTTAGCAGGAGCAATAGTTGAAATAGCTGGATTCTCGTAATGATGCATCCTTAGCAACAAATTTGAATGATACATAACAAAAGGGCACAGAGAGTGGTGCTGATATACTGTGTACTATCTGTGTAAGTAACAAGTGATTCAGTTTAGTTGACAATTTAATATATGAAATGGGAACTGCTCCTAAACTCTGTTGATTCATGTCATGAGCCGGGTCCCTTCAGAAAAGGAACCAGAGAAGAAGAATTTACTACCAAAGACTCTGAGTGATACTAAACCGAGGCACAGTTGGGTCAAAATAGATGTATACAGTAAATTTGCCTCTACTTGACCTGATTCATATTTGATTTGTGATGATAAAAATAAGAAGGTTATCAGTATGCTGGTTTACAGAAACTTAAAAAGTCATCATCAGACACTAATTTACATGCTTTTGCTTACTATGGTTTTAATTATTCAGGGATTGAGAATTTACACTTTTACATCACTGCAGCAATACAAGAAGTTACACCACTAGAGCACAAATTCAGCTGATGTTTTACAGCAAATGTGGACAAAGTGCCGGTGGAGAAATTTGTTGCTGTAATAATTAAATGTTAATGTCAAATTATCTCACATGAAACAAGGCAACAGGTAAACTAAAAACTGTTGTCGTTATGGAAACAAGATTTGTCTTCCACTTTTTATAACCCTGCACAGAAAAGCGCCCCGGGCAGTGATTTTCTGTTCAAAGCATGCTACATATGATCAAAGCATTACTCATTAAGAATCTATCACATTTAGACTTTTCTTGAGTGTTGAGAGATTAACACAACTACAGACCAATCAAATGGCACTGCAGTGGTTAAAGATCCATCCTCTCAGGGATCTAGATAGTGTGTAGAGGAAACAGGCAAGCTGAATGGAGTTGAATAGAATTTAATCAATTTTTGTTTTCTGACATAAATACAAAATCAATTATTTGACACAAAAACACCCTTCACTGTGTGTGTGTGTGTGTGTGTGTGAGTGTGAGTGGGAGACTCACACAGTTTTGGAGAAACACACTTATCTTTTCTGTGGAGGATCCTGACCGCAAAGCCACGCATGTAAGTGCACAGGGCTTTAATAGCTTTTATTCATAAGGAAAAAAGCAAGCTGTGTCTCATAAGAATGAAAATGTGACATGGGTTTATATTCCTACTTAGCCTTTTTCAGTGCTTTACTTCTACCAAGCTTCAATAAAAGGCATCTCAAAGTGCACTTACGGAAATTTTTCATCATAAACTCAGCTATGGGCAATAATTCACGCAAATTCACTTCAAATGCTCTCAGCCAATGGAGTAATGAAAGGTATTTTGCAAACAATTGGTCCCTTTCCTCCTACTGTGCACTGAAGGGGTGACTGAGTGAGCCGTGACATTGTGCTAGCATCAGCAGGCTCCCGCGGAACCGGGCTCCCTGGCACACAGGAGTTAGCCAGGATTAATGAAGATGCCAAAGTCACTCCTCGGCTGCCGGCTCTAATGGCACGACACACAACGCAAATGCAGTCGACACAAGATGCCATATGGCATCATTGCCACCGACACCCCGGGAACTTTTGGGCTGAAACGCTGGCACGGGCGAGAGAAAAAAACAGGCGTTTCACTCGCACATGCCGTTGTGCACACACGCACGCACGCCCGGGATTGTTAAAATCACATCTGAGTGCATTCCTGGCTAATTTAGACCAACCCTCTAGCAGGAAATCCTCTAGTGCCCAAGCATGAGTGATATACAGATCCACCCACAAAGGCCCTGGCTCGATCTATCTCACATGTCATTGGCATTCTAAATCTCTCAGTCATGCCTGCATCCATAATGGCCCAATTACTGCCGATGGGGATCCCACTCCCTATCTGACAATTACATCTGTTAGAGTTTGAGAGCGTTAATGCCTAAAAAATATCAATTAAGGTGATTGATCAGGATGTTAATATCCTATTAAACAGCAGTCTGGTGCTGCAGAGCATTTGTGTTGATTGGGCTGAAATGAGAGAGACTCTCCAGGATGAAGTGACTGTAGTTTAGTGGGCCAGTTAGATTGTGGATCTAATGAACACAGAGATGGCCCAGAGTTGCATTTTATTGCCAGATAAACCTGGACAAGAACAACTTTGGGTAATTGCTACTGAAAGGCAGTTTGTGGAGCTATAAAAGGCAGAATGGACGGACAACTTTCTAGATGGCTGAGCCGGAAACAGGCAGCTATCGATGTGGTTTTACAGAGAGCAGGGGGACAAGAGCTTAGGAAAAAAAAATGACACTTTAAACATTGTATTACACACTTTAGTATTTGTCAAAGGATCCTTCACTGTAACTGACTTGAATCAACATTTATTTTTCATTAAACTCACTGGCAGTCATAGGTGAGGTACAGAATGGTATGCTGATTCTCATTTACAGATTGACTAAGTAAACTTTGACACTGTCTTTCCTTGCTGGAGTGGTAAATTTGTTTCAACAATGCCTTATCTCCGGGTGATGGTATTTTCCTTTTCCAGGCATTTGCGGTTTTAGAGCGATGTTTGAAGAGCTCTACCGGCGGACTCTGATATTTAAGTTATAAGCGGTGCAGGTGGGAACTTTTATTTCTCCATTCAGCCCAATTCAGCGTATGAAGAGGATATCTGCTATCGGAGCTCTCAGAGATGATTGGACACATTTTCAATTGCAACACGGCTCCTTTCTACTCGACTGATTGTTTGAAAACATAAAGGATCTCCTTGCATTGTTAAAGCTCAGAGTGAAGCCTTGAATAGGGGGCAATTAAATTCTAAAGTGTAATTTCATACATTTGCAGTGTGTTACAAAATGTTTCCTCTTTTTATCGTCTTGTCGATGATCACCAGAGTGCTGCACTCATCCCTCCCTCTGTCCTCCCCCCACCCTTTCCCCCTCCTCCACAGCTTCCATTTTTGAAAGGCTTCTAGCTGTTCCATTCTTCCCCTGGCACGGCATCACACACTCATTTCATTTCTCATTTACAGACTGATAATCAGAATGTCATTACAGTGTCCACACTGGGCCGCTGGAGGGGTAATTGAGCAGCATAAAAGGCATTTGAAAGAGGGATGAATAATATAAGTGGAGAGGGGGGTGAGTGGCGAGCTGGACCCAGGCCTGCTCTCTCAGGTGTCTGGCTCCTATCGGGTGGCATCCGCCTTGGCATTATGGTTAACCATGTCTACGTCAACCCCATTTTTCACCCCCAGCACATTAGAGGCCGAACAGGCATCAACACTCATCTGGAAGAAAGGTAGAAAATCGATAGGAGAGTTTTAGAAGGTCAAAGTCAAGCATCAACAATCTCTTTACATCATGCGAGCCCCGTGGATTTAGATGCTGAAGCCGAGGGCGATTTTGTCCTTGATTTGGGTGTTTTTGCATCTCGGGGTGAGCCTCCCAGCTGAATCTGCACACAAAGCACGTCCACTCAGGTAGAGGTTAAGCATGTGTCACTGCAATGCTACAAAGACTTTATTTCCCATAAAGACTCCGTCTCAGCTGTCTTTATTTCTTCCTCGCAAAGCGGTTGATTAATTAATCGCTGGATGGCTTTGAACTGTTGTCTTCCACGTTCTGTCGTAAACAATAAACTTTATCACAGCCCTTAAAATACCAAAATTGAGCATGACTCCTTTAGTTGCGGTGACAGAGATAACAACAGTTGCATCTGTATTACAATCTAATGTTATTTGTTTTGTTGCTCACCCCTCCCTGCTCCCATCCGCCCTGACTGTGGTGTTGCAGCTTGGCACAGTGCCAGCCCCGTTTGGCCGTGGTGGTACATTTCCATCTCATTCATCACATAAAGACAGATAATCAGAAAGTCATTACAGTGGCTTGACACCAGTGCTTGCCCCAGGAAGACAGAGTAATTGAGCACCACAGAAGGGAAGAGAGCAGACTGAGCCAAGGCCACGCGGTAATGAATGTGAGACGTCGACACGAGAGGAAGGGAAGAGGATCCCGACGCACGGAGACATGGATGGACGGAAAGCCAGGCTGACAACCGAGGAGGGAGGAAGACTGACACATGAGGGTAGATGGACAAAGAAAACACAGTGGGGAAAAAAAGGCAGACACACAGAGGTAGGCACACAAACGCTGGCCTGACTTTCAGGTAATTGAATCAATACACACACTGTCAGGGAGGAAAAACAAAGAAAAAAGTGAGATTTGACTGGTCCTCTGACTCGTCCGGTGATGTTTTGGTAACTGCCTCTGAGAAAAACTTCATGTTTCAGTCAGATCTATATAAAGAATAGAGATATACTGGCAATGAAAACCCATTAAAAACATTCGTTCAGGCTCTTAATTATGTTGAAATGGGACGTGTTTCATTGGCAGACCGCGCCAAACTTCTGTCAGAACTGAACATCTCATGCAGAATTGAGTTTTTCAAAGAACGACACTGAGTTTTGTAATTAAGTTGAGACATAATATCACAACCAAAACAACATAGCAGCCAATATCAGATCTTTTTCTCCCCCCCTTATTTTAGAGCTTTAAACAAACACCAAATGAAATGGCGAAAATGAACACCAACACAGCATATTAAAATCCACAATTGCTAGATAATAACATCCAGTAGCAGTCGGGCCGTGACACCGCTAACCTTCACATCACACTCTCCGGTACATTTCACTGAAAATAACATTGAACTTCAAAGGAAAATATTAACCACTGCACATAACTGATGACACAATGACACAAAACACAACACTCACTAAACAGTGAATAGAACTTAAACAGATCTCATATAGACACACAACAATATAATTATCATAGCACATCATTTTCACCTTACAGTATGCAGTATGGTGAAATTGCATTCTTGTTCTTGCTCTTTTAAAACTTACATACGGCGTCTTTTTTTACATTTAAAACAGATGAATATTTATCTTTCATAAAACCCATTATAGCTGCATGATAATTCATCATATTGTCTCAGTTTTGCTAGGTACATAGAAATAAGACACCTCCAAGTCCCTAATCGACACAGGTCTGAAAGGAAGGTTTCCATTTATTTTAACAGTGTTTTAGGGTGCCTATAAAGTTACAATGGCTCTCAATTACAGTTCCTGGTTGTGCAGCTACTGACACCAGATCAGTGAGTGATTTGCAGCTGCAACACCAGGTGACTGCAATGAATATGCTTGTAGAATGGAAAACCAGTAAAAGTAAAATCCCCGGGGACCAGGATTGAGAACTGCTGCTCTGTCAGGCCCTGTTTGTTCTCCCAGACTTTAGGTGGCGGCTGGTTTATTGCTGCCTGTAGGTGCCAGGACAGCTCTTAGCCGAGGATAATCTCATTTTCTTGGTTGGTGAGTTTTCAAGATCTTTTAAAAGTGACTTGTTTTTAAAATTTACCAGCCTCCTCCACCTGCAGTAGGAGATTATACTACCGGCTATATCTCAAAATTACAGTTTGTGTGTGCAATAGACAGACAGTTTTGATTCAATCCATTAATAACTCTCTGAACTCAAGGAACACTAAGAAATGACTGTCTGTTGACCAGAGCTTTCTTTATGTACTTTGAGACAAGACCTTTTCATCATTTTTTTTGTGAGGTCTTAGAGAACCGTAAAGACTAATTTCCAAAACCACAGAGTCCCTATTTTCTAACCCACTATAAGAGTTCCTCAGTGAGCGGTTAAACCAGTGTCTGAGGTACACGAAGCTTGAAATCCTAACAAGGGTCCATTGTAGGTAACAGTTTCTGAAGGGGCACCTAAGTTGCCGAGCAGGGCAACAGGGTTATCAGCAAGATAAATGTTGTTTTGTTCTGGGGTCTTCACCTCCTCTTCAAATGCCTGAGCCACAAAGTATCTCCACTTCACCTAAAGCACGTCTCCAATGGAGAAACGATGTCTGATCGCGCTGTGGAGTATTGTAAAGATTGCTTGTCAGTGTTTTGGAACAGACAATACTTTTCTATATGATACCATGGCGGATTGCAAAAAGAAGAGTTTTTATTGTCAAGGGTCTCTTGTATGCATTCTGGCATAGAGGGACGAATTGGGAGGCGATATTTTTGCTCTCCCTGGCTCCAGAGGTATAAATCCCAAAGGAGCAGAAGCTAAAGATGAAGCTTTTGATAACTGGAAACACAACCCGAAGCTTAAATAAACTCACTTTCAAATGTTAGTCTGTGATTTTGTACAAATTCAACAATTATGCCAATATGTCATTATGCTGCAACAATGAAATAGTCTCAATTTGCTAACAGACTGATCTGCGCCTCAGACCAACCTCCTCTCCATGGCAACAGTGGCTAAGGCTCCTGGGTATCGTGATATACTGAGTCGGCTGCAATGACAAAATTTCTCAGGAACGAAGTTAAAATAACTAATTCTGCTGATCGTAGCATACATCTAGAGTGTGACATGACCTGGGAGAGCTTTTAGATTCAGTAACATTGTCAGAAAAATTTAACTGGAATACAAAATGAGGAAAATTACACCTTAAATCAGCAGCTCCACCCTCTTCACAACTTTACACCATTTTGGCTTAAGTTATAAGTCTCTGAAAATCAAGATGAAACCATTGGTGATTTCACAATGACAAATACCTTATTTTAGTGGATTTTGCTTTAGAAAAATCACAAATCTACCTCCTCAAGCAATCAGTTATAACATGCAGTATATTCTCTGTAGTCACCTGCACCTGGATCATAAAGATAAAGAGATATAACTCCCTGAATTTGAGCATAATAAATACTTAATTGTAAATAGGGTATAGTGTCTTCATGTACACATTGGTTAAATTGCTTGTGGCACATAAGAATCAACACTGAGCAGAAAGGTCCCTCTGCTAATCTATGTTATGGCGTAATTGAGAGATGATGTGCTGAGGCAGCTGTGGAACACCACCTGCCAGGTTTTGACCCCGGTCTGGAGCTCAGCTGTGTCCAACTAAGACACACTGAGATTAGCTGTGGAGTCTGCGGTTCCTCCAAGGGCACCTGCAGACCATAATAAGTCTAATATAGTATGGGCAAACCAAAAGGCACAGACTCCCTCCTCACATCTGTTACTCTGCCAGATATTTTCGACAACACTGGTCTGATCTTTTCATTAAGTCCAAAAATGAAATAGACGCATTTCATTTGCTCATTTGTTACTGCCCTCTGAAGATGCTTTTTTTCTTTTTACTTTGTTCTTGGTAGGCTCATCTAACCCAAGCAAACACGAGAAACTGCCTTGTCCCATCCACTCACGACTTATACTATATATTACACTGCTGCCATGCCAACTACATACCACAGACAGAAAGGCACTGCAGCATTAATCCAACGTTACAAACTGACTCTATCCTGTGTGAGTTACCACGACAAAGTTTTAGCAGTGTGGGTGGTGAAATATGTTTTCATCTCTGGGGTTTTTCTAGCTGTATAGAGGTGCTGACGCCTTTCGGTATGATTGGCAAACCCCTACTGGACTTGACTGGTCCAGAAACTGTGTAGTCCTGATTTCTAGTCTTTTTTTTTTATAAACCTAATGCTTATGTTTAGGAATCCCATAAATACTTGAGTGCACTGTGCTCGTCAGTACAACCGAGTCTGTCTCCTGGACTCATCTCAACTTCTGTTATGGGTGATAATGAGTCTAATGGGTCCTTCTTGTTGCAGGATTTCCTGTTTTGTGAAATAATTCTGGATACTTATGCTCATCTATTTCTACAAGATTTCTTACTGCTGGAATATTTTTGAGCCCTGCCACAGATGGATCCTTGAACGCCAAGCATCACCAAGGACCAACAAAATTAAAAGGCCCAGGATGAAGGAGTTTATAGAGAAAATCTCCAAAAAGTCAAATCAAAGCCAATCCCCCAAGCAAACATCGAGTATGACATGTATCAACGTAATGAGTTATCCCCACTGCTGTTTTGCATGAGTCAGATCATCATGAAGCACAGATGTGAAGACAATGGCATTTTTTTTTCTGACGAGGGAGCCATAAGGTTGATGGGGAAGAAAGCGAGGACAATTAGCAGTGGAGGAGTCCAACTATCAGAGGGCCACATAGAACAGCTGCATGAAGGAGGAGGTTCCACTATGGCTCCGGAGCCATGATAACTCAAGAGAGACATTAACACCCCTGAATTTTGATAGAGTAAGACAGGTACTCAAGCTCAAAGTGAAATAACAAGATCCAAGCCAGCAACACATTCAAATGAACGGATATCCAGCTGGTGAATTAAGCTGCCAAGAGAGGACGTAGAAGCTGCTGACATCAAGATACTCGTCGTGTTGAATTGCGGATTGTGGACTAAAGTTGAGCACACAAAAAGCATCAGTTTAACAAAACAGAGCAGCTGGAAAACAGGGGGCCAGGGCTAAGAGAGCGTGCCAACCACTGTCATGAATGAAACAAAAGCACTCAGAGGTACATCTGTAAAGTATCTGGCAAGAAAAAACTGTCAAGAGAATATCTCATAGCAGCAGATGCAGGCGTAGATGAGAAGCCAGCGCCATGGGGAGATGGTTCCTCCACAATATGTACCACCCTCAGATGAAAGAGATGACCAACATAAAAAAAAACACAACCAGTGGCTGGACAAGCCTTTGCTGAAGAAGAACCCTCAGGGAAACAGCGTCAACTTCGTGTGCAGAGACAGTTCGGAGCAAATAGGCAGAATGCAGTGGTAAGGAAGGAAAGGCGTACAGTGAGCTACAAAACCAATTTATGAACTGAACCATGACAAATACGGATGAAGGACGGCAGAAAAGATGTTTCAGGATGATTTAGCAGAGATCCTGCGTGATTCCAGATGAAGGTCCTGGTCCAACAGCAGCTGCTGTGGTGTGGGCTGGGAACAGGAAACAGCAGTGGTGATCATTTGGGCTACTCAAGGCTGTGACACCGAAGCTCGGTAAGTGGCTCCGACAGGTTCAAAGAACACTGTCCAAAAGCGTAGTTATAAGAGCTATAATAGTCTAATTTTCACCAGCCCTACATTAAAGTCTGTTTTTTTTTAAACTCACACCCACTTTAGCTATATTTTCTCACTTCATTAACACAGGTATGTGTACGTGTGAGTCCTTTTATAAGCAGAGGTGGGTAGATCTACTGAAAACTTGATTGAAATGAAAACTTGGAAAAAGCACAAGACATTAAAAAAAAAGTGGGCAGTGTGTCTCTACCAAAATATTTCCCCTAAATTGCTCTCACACATATCATCAAACAGAAAAGCCAGTTGGATTCAATTTGCTTTTGTGCATCTTCCCCTACCCGGCACCACATTCCGCTTTGGTGTGGCATTTTGTCGATTTGTGAGCTGAGCGCATCTCCCCTTTTGTCGTGTGGTTTCATCTCGTCCTTCAATCTCACCTCGGAATTTAAGTGCAGAGTGAACACATGCTGCAACAGGTAACGATAAACATGCCGGGGCCAGCGCGCGCATATACACAAACACATACAGCACGAACAGATTGGTTTGTTGTGTTTATTTTCCACCGGCGATGGCTGTTAAGAGTTGGATCAGGTGAACAAAACGCAGCCAAAACAACAACCTCAGAATGACATTTTCATGGAATTTAAAAGAGGCATTTGTCTTATGTGTGTGTGAGTATGTGCCTGCATATAGGTATGTGTCTAAGAAATGAAAGACAAACAGATTCATGTCACACAGGCGTAGTATAATGATAATCACACAGACTTCACTGCTTATGGTCATCGGACGTAGGGTCTGCATGACAAAAAAAAAGTGTTCTGGTCCACACAGACCCTGACAGGCTCATTGCAATTCACAGCTGTGACCCAGGCTACAAGGCTGCACTATTGAAATAACAACATCTATTGAGTGATCTTCCATGTTTTTTTAAAATTGCTATGTTTTTTTTCCACGTTCAGCATTTAAGCCAAGTCTTACAAAATGCATGCTCTACATGCATGGACAAGTATGCAAGAGAACGCATGTATTTATGTGTGATAATGTGGCCATGCATTATGCATCTGAGGCGTCTGTGCGCAGTAATACACACGGGATGCCGTGTACGTTTGAAGCTCAAAGTTCCAATGGGATTTTTCCCAACCACTTGTTTGAAAATTAAAATGGTCATATTTTCTCCAAATGCCCCCCGCTGGCTTCACAGAGAAGAGGAGAAATGTTTCAGAAGACCCCCTCCTGTTTTAGTTACAGCCCCTTCACTCTGCGCACTCTTTTCTAGCATTTCCACGGAAAATCACAGAGCAACATAGACAGCTCCTTGACTCTCACTCATGTACAGTATGTGCGGGTATTTTTCTGTTCTGTGTGTGTGTGACAAGTGTGTACAATTTTGTGACAATGTTTGATTCTTGAGTACATGTGTGTGTGTGTGCGTTTGTGTGTATGCGTGTGTGTTTGTGAGGAAGAGTGTGCGTGTCTGTCAGTGTGGAACAAACAAAGCTCTGTGAAGCTCAACTCAACAAAGACTCTCACTCAGCAAACCTGTTTGACATCATTTTGAAGTTCTGCCTGTCGCTTTGCCATTCTCCTGCTGGAAAAAATACAGCTTCAAGTTCGTCGGGAGACAGGGGTTTATGAAGGCAATATCATAAAGCACAGTGTTTTTATTGTTAGGTGTTGAGAAAAACAGGCTGTGAAATACTCTAATATCTTTAGTGATATCCGTCTTAGTTAACTGAGTGACTGTGCCATACTGTACCAATATCATCAATGTGTGTCCTGCATAGTTGATCAGTTCACACGTCACGCTATGAGCAGACATTCAAATCAGGGTTTCCAAATTCTTATTTTTGTGCCATTTCTGTATGCTAGATAAGTTCTTACACAAAAAGTGAACGCTTTTCTAATTACTTGCAAATAAGTTCTTCTCCTTCTTCTTCTTCTTTCTTCTGGACACCTTTGGCTTCACCTACGTGTCAACACAACGAGCACAAATCATACTGTGTAAAGAGGCTCTTAGCAACTTCACAAATCTGAAGGTGTTGCAACACAACTGTCCAAGAAATCAATCAATAAGCTGCCAAATAAGCATTGATTGCTGCATTCAAACAACTGTCAGTCAAACAGTCATTAATGGACATTCACTGTTCTGAACCTTCCCGCTCTGCGCTTTGGCAAAAACAATGGCCACCTGGATTCATTTTGCACAAAAGTGGCTGCAGCAACTGGGAAAATCATCTTCTGAATAAATGGCCTGCAGCTGCCACCATTTTCCCTTTCCAACATGACCTGTAGTAAAGGAAAGAAAAAAAACTCAATGGCAAACTTTACTCATTTTCAATAATATTTTTGAACTAAGAT
>JAOXYL010000065.1:18850592-18873555 GCA_028564955.1 Terapon puta | reverse complement strand
GAGAGAGAGAGAGAGAGAGAGAGAGTTGGGAGGGTTGGCTGAATAAGTGGGAGGGTTGGAGAGGGAAGGTATCGGTGTGGGAGAGAGAGAACTTCCTTCTGACATAAGTCACAGTGGTAATGCAGCTTTTAGGTGTTTCCATCAATCTCAACCTCAAAATAGTCATGTGCTCGTTTCCTCCCTTTTCCTCTCTCACTTCATTTTATGTCGGTCCTCAAGTGGCAGGATATGTTTTGCGGATGATGATCTCCTCCCTCCTTCACTTTGATGTCATCCACTTTCATCCTCTTCCTTCCTTCTGTCCCCCTTTTCCTCTCTGTCTTTGTCCTGAGTGTTAATGTGTTAGATGGAGGTCTTTCACCCGGCAAGCACCATTACAGTAATTTCCTCTGTAATATGAATGACGGCGATCCATTATTTATCTCAGACTTGCTCATTACTCCCCAGCCCATTGCATACCCTCCCAGACAAGGCTCTCACAGCCACTTCAGACATTACTTTATTAAGAGGGCGAGGCAGCAGCGGGCTGTCATGAACAATGCTGTAATCAGGTGTGGTGCATTCAATGGTTAAGTTCATCATCAGAGTGGAGAGCAGGCTGGCTCTCACCGATGCCTCGCCGTAAATTACAATCCTCCCTGCTGGCAAGGAAAGGTCAGGATACAGCAGTGCAACTATATAGAGAGTTTCTCAACATTTTATTTGTGTGGCAGAGAGCTCGGCCTGCAACTCATCCTGATGCCGTGGACTTTTCCGTACTTTATATGCACCGTGTGCTGTACATCAAACTGAAGTAAGTACTGTGTAAGAAACTATGAACTCATCATAATATTGCAGCTTTTGCACAGTGGACATTCGCCATGCTCGGAAAAGGGAACAAGCTTATCAGGCTGACTTTCCTTTAAGACCAGCTAACTTTGTGAGTGGTTCTCCTGACGTGTTGTTGATTCATGTTAATGTGTCTCAGCACCTGAGCTGAGATGTCGGCAGGCCTCGGCACCTGGCTAACCCTGGCTTCCCTTCTTTCATGAGTCCAGATGTGGCGATGGCAAATGATCCGACTGTCAAAACTCGATCATGTCACGCTTTGCTTCGGATCAGTGCGCGGAGGAATGATGGGGTCACAGTCGAGGGGCTTGATAACAACAGCTAACGATGCCAGCTAAGATGAGCTATATAGGGTGTGCTGCCAAACTAGTGCAACTTGGATTCTTAGATTTTCTCTTTTTGATACCTGCAGTTTGTACCAAGTCAACACACACCACAAACGTATACTGACTCCTCCTAAACATTCATTTTCATTTCAGCTTCACTTGAATATATCTTTGGATTTAAATGTCTACATCGCGACTGTCTTTGCTGCCATCTTCCAAGTCAGTAAACAAGAGGACAAACAGAGTTATCTGCAGATACAAGTTGCAGCAAAGGAAGATATGCAGTATGATGCAAATAGACGCCTGAGTGTAATGGCTGAACGCAAAGACGGAATGAGCACGAGAAGGAGAACGAAGCAATGGCGATATGATTAAAAACCCTCAATAAATACAGTCACATCTGATGAAACCTCCTTCGGAACATGGATAAATGAACTGCAAACCAGGATGGTGTAGAGACAGTTTCATTAATCTCAGACTTTACCTAAGGTTTATGGAATGGTGCTTAATAAAGCCTCACACACACAGAATGTTCTTTGCTATAACTGGTAATGATTATAGGATATTAATGTCTTCTGAAACTAATGAATCTGCAGCACACACATGACCTCTTTTGGCACCGAGCTGCATTACAGTGATAAATCCCCCACAAAGCGGACTTCTCTATTTCTCTCTGCGCTGGGACCCATCTCCTTTCACTTATTCTCACCCTGAACCCTCCCTCCCCCTCCCAACAACTCCCACTGTATCTCTCCCTGCCCTCCCCTCCCCTCCCGCTCCGTCTCCTCTCCCTCTCGCAAGGCTACATTCGCGCCTCCTCTATCGCGAGCCTCCAGTTTTTTTTTTTTTTTTTTTTTTTTTTACTCCCCCCGCTGCCTGTGACATCAAGTGCGGTGGGAGCTGTGAGGGATCCGGCGAGTGAGGCTCCGTCTCCGCTGTCAGACAGGCCTCAGTCACAGTCTCTACCCCTGTCTGGTGCTGAGGTATACACACATGGCAAATTAATCCCTGTGCCCTGTCTTGCCGCACATAGCGCTCATGTCAAAAGTAGTGCGCTGTGGGGTGACATTTTTCGAAAGACAGACACACTGTGGGAAGCCATTACACTCGGAAACAACGCGTAGAGGGGAGGCGATGGAGAGCGGCGGACCTAATGAAAAGAGAGACTTCGGGAAAAGGAGAAAGAAAGAGGATTAAACAGGCAGGCTAATGAAGGGTAAACGGAGGGACACAAATAAAGCAGCTAATGAGACAGATGCATCAACCTGCTGTGACCTTTTCCTCTTTATCTAATCATGCATGCCTTATTATGGTCTTTTTATTCACTGTTTACCATTAATAATAGTTGTTGTTGTCTCTTAGGCCCCACATGCAGCACTCACACAGATTACGGCCTCAAATCAAAACCATTTGTTTTACTAACCCCCATTTGTTTCACTTACTCTCGTATCTATTGATTGCATTCGTCCCTGTTCCGACATTCATACCGCGTGCGAACATGGCTCAGTTTTGTATGGGCTTAAAGGAGCTGGTGTAGCCCATTTGATGGGTAGAAAAATGTGCTGAAGGTGAGGCAGGTGACTCATTCAGGTCAGATAAACATAAAAAAAAAATGTTTGGAAGTACCTGACCTGAGGGTTAACTCAGGTCCAGCATCAAATCTCACAGCAGCTCAGTAGTCAATACTGGCCAGGGAGCAGGGCTCGGTGCCAGTATTTCTCGCTGTTGTCATGTTGGTGAGATCAGGGAAAGCAAATGCCCTTTTCATTTGCCAGGTGGCAGAGAACACTTTCTTTTTCTCACATGGCTGACGAATGCCACAGCTTTTCCAGTTAACCTCTAAATGTGTCTTTCAAAGGCCCTCTAACATTGTGTTTCCAGCAAAGCACACAAACACGAGAGAACATCATTTTAACGGCATGCGGCTCTGCAAACGAAGAGTTGAATCCACCGCTCTTTCCCCTACCGATCTCCGAAGCCTCCACCAGATGTTCCACCACAGCTGGATCTGCGCTATCAGGTGCTTCAAATTGACCATACTCGATTTAATTGCTTGGTTACTTTGTTATCTTCATCCAAATGTAGTTTCTGAAATCATTTTACAAGCTAACTAAATCAAGCCGCCATATGCCTTGGTGTGTTTTCGCCAGCCTAGAATGAATGGAGCTCTTAAACAACAACAACTGCTGCTCTCCCCCCCTTGAGAACCTGGGCCGAGGCTGGGAACATGCTGCTGTTTTTACAGCATAATGCTTTCCCATCAAAGATGGAGGGGCTCAACCAAATGACTAATGGCATTTTTACACAGAGGCACAATTATTTGTGTTTATCTCAGCAGCCTAGAAGACAAAAAGGCCCGGCAAAATGGATAGAAAGAACATGTTTCCGCCATGTTTCTTTGAAGGTTCTCAAAGAAAACAAGTCCCCAGAGAACGATTTGAAAGGTCCATACTGGAGAAGGAAATTAAATGCTGGATTGTTTGATCTTTGAAACAAGGTCTGCACTTCCTCAGGAGATCTTTCAGCACCAATCTCTGCCTCTCACTGCACGGCTCAGAATCCCCGACAAGAGCGAGAGCAAAAGTAGACACTTCGATGAACCAAAAAAAATATTTTCAGCATTATTATCTGACTGTGGGTTGGTACTTTAGGGCTAAAAAAGAAATAATTTATTCCGTAACATTAGACCCTAGCTGTTTTTGAGAGAGAGTTTGGTGCCTCTCATCAAACCATTGCTCATTGTGCGAGGAGGTTGCTGTAGGGCCAAGGCTATTTGGTGCAGATGTTTTCAAAGCAACACAAATTTAGGCATCTCTTTATTTGGCTCCTTTATTTATCATTTGCTTTCTCCCTTACATCTCACCTGGGAATTACTCTTACAAGACAACCCTGCCAACAAAAGAAATGGTCTCTGCGCACGCCGTGAAGCCGAAGAAATAGCAAATCCTATTAATGCCTCTGAATGTGTCGGGTGAGATTTGCGGAGGGCTGGAGTCAGATACAATGCTAACATATCCGAGTGTATTTATGTCGCGGGAGCCGCTCTGTTTTGTTTTGTGTGGAAAGTGCAGATCCATGTAGGTTGAGAAAACAACAGCACTCGGTTTAGGGGAAGGGAGAGAAGTGGCAGGACTGCAGGGATCAGAGATCAAACCAATCGCCTGCAGTGAGAGCAGAAAGAAGAGAAGGAGGGAAAAGAGGTGGAGGAAGAGGAGAGCCTGATGGAGAGAGTTACAGAAAAGTGCTCTTATACACAGCCTACGGGACTCTCAGGTGTGAGGGAGGAAAGGACGACTGTCTATTTTCCAATCTCATTCCTGTCGAGATCCCACTCTCCATCCGCGCTATTTAGGTTGTGCGTGTGAGGCGCGCGTGCGTGTCTGTGTGTGATGGTATCTTCCAGCTTGCCTGGAGACATGGCACTGTGTTGCACAGCTAGATCAGCAGTAACAACCACTTCAACTAGCAGAGCTGTCACATGCCGCCGCTAACAAAGCTACAGCTCCCACTGCTAACACAGGTCACATTTAACAAGGATAGCAGCATGGACTGTACCCATACTGTGCTTAATGCTCGTTTCACATCAAAACTCTATATCTAATTTCACATGTGTGTACCACACGCACACACATAGTATACACATTTTTAGACATCGTTTTCTTTTTCCAATTAAAGCTGGTTTTTTTTCATATAACACTTTTCAAAAGCAATGTGAGAAAATATCTAAGAAGCAAAACATTAAAATTAAAAAGAAGACGTTATATAATAATAAGTAAATAAATAAATTAGGAATGAATTCAAATCAATAGCGATGATTGCAGAAAGATAATATAGGGGAAAAAATACTTTTCCATTTTGTTCTTGTACATTTGTATTGATTTTACCATAAAAGTGAGGTAATGATAGTTAGATGCATTTATTTGGTTTCTGCTTTGGTTTAATCCTTTACCGGTTGAAAATTAAATGGGGAATTGACAGCCATGATGTGGAAAGAAGAGGTCTCCGCCAGCTAAGGGTCTCCCTTGAAAATCGTATTCATCGTGTAAAAACACAATTAAACATGCAGTTAGTTCAGAAGCAAGGTGGAGAAGGAATAAATACCCCTTAATTCCTTGATGAATTTCAAACAAGTAAACACAAATACTATTGCACACTCAATAGATCCAGCACTTTTCCCCTGCTTACATGTCTCCATTATCTTTCCCACCCATTATTTGCAATATAAGCAGCAGGACAAAAAAAGGACTTTTCATGCACTGCCACCAGAGACATAGTAAAATGTTGAAAGAAGATGAGGATACAAGGATAAGAGGGGGATATAAAGGACACAGATAAATAGATGGTGTGTATAGATAGATAGACAGAGCGATAGGGAGGAAGAGAAGGACGTGCGGGCTCGTCCCAAGGGAGGTGCTGGCCTTAATTATGCTAGTGCGGCTCATCAGTCTCCAGGCTGGCCTGTGGCCTCTACGTCCTTTCTCCTCATGGACTGGGAATTATACATCGCAGCGGTGTTTGTCCATAGAATTAGTTTGACAGATTAACAGCTAAACACCCGCAGATCACACCGGGAGCCCGCAGGGACCCCGCTGCCTGGGGAGCCCTGCTCAGACAGAGAGAAAGATAGATGCAGGGAGAAAAAGTAGGAGAAGGAAAAAGGAGGAAGAGGGCTTTCGGTTTCTCGTTCTCCCAGGCGCAGAGAGAACTTCACCTGCTTGGTTATTTCTGTCTGAAAATCTCGAAGCCCCAAAGGCAGCAAGGAGGCTAAAGTTTTGGAAATAAAGAGAGAGAAAGAGAAGGGGCTGTGAGAGAGGTAGAAATTGAGTATAATGGGGATAGATGGGGTAATGTAAAGGGTTGCAGGGAAGGGATGAGAGGAGAGGCAAGCAAGTCATGCAGGGACTTGCTAATTGGAACAACAGCAGCAGTACTCTATTCCTGAGTGACTAATTCTACGCCAGGAAGTATTGTTACTGACATCCTCCGCTCAGCGTAGTGCTTTCCAGCTACAAATGTTAAGAATGGAGACAAAAACCCAGGAGAGCAAGCATTTTATTACTTTATAATGGCTCAATAAAATGTGCACTCAACGGAAAAGGCAAATGTAGATTTTAAAAATGAAAAAGTTAAAAAACATGCGTGAGTTTTAACAGGCAAATCAAACCTACAATCAGTCAGACGTATGTTTTTCTTAAATTTAACTGTGAAAAAAAAAAGAACTCCAAAGTGTCAAAGCTCGCTTGATTGTGCCTTTTTAAAGGAAAGACAAAAAAAGAAATTTACTTTTCAGATGTGACAGCATCTGGGGTGCTTTTACAGACCAATACGTTTGAATACAACAGTGTTTGTAAAAGAGGAAAAAAAAAAGGGAAAAATGCCCTCGGGTTTTGTTCCAGTGTGAAATTAAGAAGAGAGATTGAGATTTAGTGCCTTAAAAATGACAGGAATACAATAATTCAATTTAAATGGATGTATTGGTGGGACGCAATGCGTATATAAAGATGTACAAGATGCAAAAATGTACTAAGTTAAAGTTGACATCAACCGCTGTTTTGTTATTGTTTTTTTCTTCCAGGCCTTACTCTAAAGCACTCTGGGCTGCACTTCCTATATAACAAATACTTTGGCATATTATGATTAGCCTTATTAGAGTAGAAAACGTCAGATCAAGTTGAAAACATGAAAACCAAGTCAGTGGAAAATGACAGTACGTTTATGTTTAATGTAAATAAAACATGACTTACTGATTTCAATGCAGGGTGGCAAAAGAAAAACAAAGCTATTTGTGAAACAGAATGATGAATATCATAAACTGTAAAAGTTGTCACCATAAATAAGTTCTGAGCACCACAATGACACTTGTGCTAAAACACACTGTCACTTGATCAAAAGGCCCGTGTGCATGTGTCAACTTTCATATTGCTCGCAGACAATACTGCTGAAAGAGAGCACTCGGAGCATGTAGCTTCTTCCTGGCTTGAAATGAATGTGCCCGTGCGGCGGCGGAAAGAGACTCCAGAGTGCCCATGGAGTAAATGAAATGCTGTTTATGTTTATTCTCATTCTATGATACAACCACTCCAGTGAGCTGCGAGCATAAACACCAAGTTCCCTCAGATCTATTCATTGCCTCCCTGTTTTGATCACGACACTATGACAGACAATTGCAAAGTGGCTGCAATGAGAGCCGGTGTTATTCCGAGGACTGGCCCCTCTCTCCACTTAACTCCGGTGACAAATATATTATATGGCATTATCTCTGTGTACAGGGCCAAGAATACCTGTTCTCTTGACAAAGGCCAGCTTTTCAGGGGGAGACAATGGTGTCGGGCTGGAGGAGCCCCGTCGTAATTGAGTATTAATGAAGGTGGCGAGGAGGGGGATGCCTGATGTCTGATCCGTTAGCAGTGGCAGGGCCTCTGCGGCGCAGGCAGCTAGCGTCTCTGTGTTTTAGAGGATTTGGCTATCTATTATGTATGAAGGATTAGTCTCCTTCTGCTCCTTCCACCGGCGGGATATCAGCTCCTCGATAGCCTTGACTGCCAGGCTCCACACTTGTTTGCAGATTTGGAGCCCCCGCCGCTGCACACCCCCGGCCTCGGAGTCCTGTTTAACCTTGAAGACAGAGAGCCAGAAGTCCTGCTAACGATCAAATCCTGGTGGGAAAACACCACTCGTGGTCCCTGATACATAACTGGTGGCTCAGGTGGTCTGGGACAGCACAGGGTTAAGCGGTTAGTGCCAAAATGGAACACGGGCACACACATAAACACAGGTACAGTGCGACACACACACACACACACACACACACACACACACACACACACTGTATCGTCACAGACACACAATTGCCACACACACTGATTCCAGCATATACATATATATATATATATATATCTATATACACAATGGGGCCGCAGGGTTCAGCTGCTCACCGACAGCTTAGAATTGGCTTGTTTCATATGCATATAAATATTAATAAAAGATCCTCGACGGGCCACAGTCCGGCTATGCTCCTGTAATCTCTTACAATTGAAAGCCAAGGCTCATGAGATGGGAAGGAGAGGAGGCAAAGAGAGAGGGATAGAGAGACAGGGAAAGAGAGAGAAGGAGGGAGAATAAAAGGCCTTTGTGATTTATCATTCTGAAAATGTCTCAGATGTGGAGAAGGTCTGTAATCCATCAAGATCTCTTTTCTTATTAAATTCTTCAGGATACACTTTCCACTCCCTAAATGTGGCTCACTGTCCCTTTTGATTTGATGCATAAATAGATAAAAGACCAAGAACTAAGTGAAACACCCATGCCTTGGGAGACAAAGTATAGTTTATGTAATTACACTCACGCTATATGTACACCAAGACTCTGCATGGCTCCTTGTCTGTAGCGCTGCTGTTTTGCTCATTTTTTAAAAAATATCACAGTTCAAGTGAAAGCTCTGAATATTGCATGGTTTATGAGCTTTTGAAAAAATATTTCTCATGCATGCAAATCTAGGAAGCTCCTGACAAAATGGGGCATTTTCACCAAAGCATTATTTATAGAGCACTTTATAAAGACTTGATCAGGGAACAGTGTGCAAAACTGTGGATGTTCTTTGTTCAATTTGAAGTTTGTACAGTTTATGATGCACTATGTTTACTACAAGCTTTTTACGTTAATATAATATGTCAATGTTGGACGAAAAAATCAAGAAATACAGGTTTGTTTGAGGCTCTGGTTAAAGCTATATGATAACAACTGTGTGTCAAATTTTTGCAAAGTGAAGTACCATAATTTTATTACACGTTTCATATTGTTTCATAGAACAAAACAACACTACCTTTAGAAAAATAGCAGCAAAACACATTCAAATATGACACAAAACATGAAAGGAAAAGAAAATATTTTCATATCACTTTGTACTGACTTGATTGAGTGTGCCATACATCTTTCCTCGTATTATTTCAACACAGTGTCAAAAACGGTGCGGTGAACCATAAACCTAAACCTGCGTCAATCAACCAGCAAAAAACAGTCATTTTAAAATCAACACAATCAATCATCATTTTTTTTTCAGACGTTAAACAGGAGCTCGATGAAGCGTCACACCACCCTCACCTTTCCATCATGGTAATCCTTAAAATAGAAAATGCGAGCTGCAGACAAGCAGCTGCGCCGCACTTTGCTTGCAGAGGAGGGGACCCTTCACCTCTGCGTCTCTCTGTGGGGCTTTCCAAACCTCGGAGTCTGTTTTCACCAGCCCCTGTTGAGTAGGCGCTGCTCAAACTGATCACAGTTACTCATAATGCGGGCAAGTCAAGTTCCTCACCGACTAATTAATTCAAGTGTGGGATATAGGAACGATAAAGATATGGAAGGATAAATCCAGCCTCATTAAGGATCTCTTCTTTCTCTCTGTGATTCCTTCTCCTCGTTTCACACACACACAGGCAAAGGGACAAACTGAATATGCGTAGATATGACCGCATACACCCCTTTCACGCATCACAAACACTAATTCTGGCACATGTGTCCATACTTGCTGGTGAGTCTAAGGTAGGGGGAGGGCTGGGGGGTGGGATATGGGTGAATCATAGAATGAGAAAAGATCCCCTCCCTGGCATTGTGTTTCTCCACCATCTCTCTTTGTCTGCTCTGTACTCAGCATTTTATACATGTATTTTTCTGTCCATTTACTCCCCCCGCAAGGGCAAATCAAGGCAGGGCTGCTCACTTATTGAATTAACAGCTATCGGGAAGCATTAGGCAGAGGTCCCCTGCCTGATTTTCCACTCAATACTGTGGCAAATAGGGACAACACACAGAGGCAGAGGCTACGGCTTGTGGTCTGCTTGGCTGGTCAAATCAAGCTAGTCTGGAAGCCAAGGGCGGGAGGATAGCCTCAGACGAAAGGTCAGGGCTAGGGTTGTAATTGGACATGGAGCCCCCCTACGGAGCATGATCTCCATAGTGGGCACAGTGAGAGAGCCAGGGAGCGTTGCAGCGCCATCCCCGAGCCTCGGAGAAAGGGCACGGATCTGGGCTGAGGGCTGCTGGTAACATCTTATCACAGCCTGGTTTCCTCAGTCTGACTCACAGCCTCCAAGCCTGCCCGAGGATATAGCGAGGAAGGCTTAGCACGGCTGTGCTGAGGACACACACACACACACACATCCAGACACACAAACACACAGTGCTGGTACAGGGCAAGGCCTTGTCTTTGGTAGTCTCATAAAGCCTTGTCACCATGGCAACTACTACCTCATTAGAAAGTCACTGGTGGTGGCCAGTGCCCATGCACTTTCTTTCTTTGTCTATTCTGCATTTGTGTCTTTTGTTTTTTTTTTCTCTCTCTCCATAATTACAGCTTGAATGGTATTTTTACTACAAATGGGTTTGTTACAAGTAGTGATAAATAATAACTATTGACACTGCTTTGAAAATTGAAAATGAAAAAGATACTAAATGAAATGCTATTATAAGCATCTTTTGCATTATTGAAAGCTTCTTTACCTTAGCTAAGCGAACTCATTATGGATTTGAAACACTGTGGCACACATGTTCTGCTATCTGCGCCGTTCAATTTAAATTGATGTGCTGCGTTTCACTTTTCATCAAAAACCCTGCTCCTCTTAATAGAGCTATACAGGATGATTTGCAGTGTATTTCAAACTGCCAATGTATGGCAGGCACCATGGTGGTGAGAATAAAAGGGTAGAAAATCTGACCTTGTGATGAGTAAACACATTTTTTTTTCATACTGACTTTGACATTACACCTGCAGCAGTACCAGCAGCTTGTTTGTGCTTTTCAAGTAATATAATTGGAAGTGGTGGGAAGCTGGTGAGGGACTATATCCTTGTCCTTGCAGTTGAATCACAGAACCAGCATGACCCTGACCCAAGGAAAGGTCGGGTCAGGTCTGATAATGGGGATGTCCTTTTCTGTCAGTATTTTTTTTATCCCATAGATATTTTAAAAATCCTACACAAGAGGGCTTTAAGGGAACTACAACACAATGGTCTATGTAAGATTATTTAACCGCCAACAGCTACAGCTTCTCTAAGTTGGGGTAATATAGGTGTTACACATGCTCAAAATCAGAAACTGAAAGGAGAGGTGTGAGAGAACAAAGCTATAAAATGATGTTCTTGTCATATTTCTATTAGCCAATGCCAAACCTATGGCCTATGGTTGCATAAAACAAAATAAATAAATAGAAAAAAGCTTTGTACTCAGATCCAGGAAAAAAAGGCAAGGGATGACACAAAACCAGCATTAGCATTTATCTGAACTTTTTATTTCTGGCCACCAGAAAAATGTAAGTCCAATATTCACTCGCCTTCTGTTTTTGTCTCCACCAACCCCAGAGAGAACTATCTGGCTCTTTAGCCGCTAATTGCTCCACTGTGTTCCCCAGCTAGTTGCTCTGCTCGGTGTAGCAGAGGGGAACTGCAGAGTTGGGCCGTAACTCTCAGCGGGTCTGTCACTGCCCCTGTTCCCATTACACACTGTCATTTGAGACGTTGTTAATATAAAAATACAGATTATAAATCCTTTAATGGATGCAAATAAATGGAAGGGAAAATATTTTTTGGTACTTAAACCAAACCTCCCACCTGCCATTGTAGGATTTACTAAATTGTTGCTTCATGGAGTTATTTATCTGACTATTTATTGATCTAAATCTGCTTTTTTGCTTATCATCATCATAAGTGAGTGCCGTAACCTGCAGAGTGATTTCTGAAGAGGTTATTCTATCATAAATTACAGAGGGGCCAAGTGAGCACTTCAGTTTGGAAAACTGTACATTAAACACAGTGCATCAATTGTTTTTTTAACCAAACATGGCTGCGCTCTGCTCCCCAAATCCTACAGAAAAGGCGTGGGCGTCTGCCCTTTGATAATTCACTGGTGTCTCCATCTATGTGTGCGACAGGCTTTTTACTCAGATGGCTGCTGCTGGCGCTGTTTAGAGAGCAAGAAGATCGGCGTGTCAAACGGGGGGGCTGGGGGGGGGTTCACAAACAAGTCATCTCTGAAATCCCGCAGACAAGCACTCATCAATTAGCCTGGTCTTGGATGATAACGTAGCTGCTTCTACTCGCTGTTACATCACGCTCCTTTTAATTTACAAGAGGCGGCGCGCACTGTCTCTCGGAAAACGCTGTAATGAAAGCAACAAGGATTCGTCCTGTCAGTGTGTCACATTATTTTAGGTAGCACCATAGAAGATCTTCATATATTAAACACAACTCCGATTTAGATAAACATGTATGCTACATCCGTGAGAAATCACTCACAGTCTTCGCTCTGTACGCACTTATGTCAATTCCCAGGCCCTTAAAGGCACACGCCACTTTAAAGAGCTCTTAAACAGAATATGGATATGCAATCTTCACTTGCAGCATCAGAGCAGGTTGTGAGCGTTAACCCAGCGGGTAAAGGGAGGTTCTGAGATCTTCTTATATGAGGCTTGAAGGTTCTAAGATCAAATTCCTCCGAGCCATATAGGCCTGTGAAGGGAATACCGAGATGGGCTCGCAGGCATCTCTTTCCCCTCCGCAAGAGCGCTGGAGTGTGGGATTCTCCTGTTCCTCCGCACAAACAGATCCATCTGACATGACAGACCTTAACCCCTAAGGGCCCACTTAACTCACAGCCACATTAATTGAATCTGGCCCTTGTGAAAGCACTAGAGAAACCCTACACCGTGCAATCGAGTCGAGAAAACGGCGGATTTGGAGCAAAAGAGAATGCATGTCACGGGCTGAGATTTGATGTGTTTTGAAGCCAATGAAGCGGAGGAATGTGATGTGTGCTCCTCAGATCATTAGGTTGAATCAGCTGAGCTTCATCTGAAAATGCTGCTTTATGGGGCAATTCTCACAGCTAGCTGGTTACATCTCATTGTCTCCCTTTTTTTTTTTTCCCTGCTGCCCATCTCTCCTCTCCGCTCTCTCTCGCAGGATGCTGCAGGTAATGGAGAGGCATTCTGAGCGTATTTCTTGTATCCATGTTCCTTCAGGGATCTCCATGGAGATAAAGTTGACCTCTTGGTATGTAATCATCCTCCTCCACTTCTCAGGTGAGGGAGGTAAGGGCAAGGATCCCGGAGAACATGGCGAGAGCATGTACGCGTGCGCACGCACGTACACTCGGTCAGGAGAAGAGGCACGCGCGGAGCAAACACACAACCCTCTGCAAACACCGTCCTTTCGCTCACCTCAATATAACCCCTGTGTTTACTCCCAAGAACAACATTTTCACTCTGTCTCACTCTGTCTGAGGATTAATTCACTGGATAGAGGCTGATAATACAGACCCACAGAAATCTGGGGCTCCTCCTTTTACAAATGTCAGATAAAGTCATCATCATCATTTTATTACACAAAGCCGATTACTCCTCCAGCCAGGCGCGTATGGGGATAAAAGTGGGGATCGGGTGGAGAGCCCTGACACAAATTGGATTTCCGCTCTCCTATATCCTTAAATATAGATTTATCATCCATTAACACACCAGTATCCCCGGCCAGTTGCAACATGGGGATTTACTCTAATGAATAGAAATCATGCGGCATATAGAAATATATTATTTACTTTCTCAGGCTTTATTGAATTTGGAGCAGAAAAAAAAAATGCAAATGAGTGAAAAGGTGCAGAGAAGGTACTTTGTTCAGGCAGTGTGAATCTGTCACACTCCACTGTTGTATGGAAATGCTGCACGAGCTCACAGTATATGGAACGTATACTGTTAGTTAGTATGAGAAAAACTATTAAGCTTAAATGATTGACAGATGCCATATCTTTAATGTGCACAAGTATAAGTTACATTTATTGGTGGAAACTGCTTTAGTAACTCTAATCTTTCAATACAAAGCTCTGTAATGCTCTAAATGAGTCAGGGCTACTTTGCGACGTTCGTTTGGATGTTTCCGCTGTGTGGTACGTGCTCCCACTGTACATACTGTAGATGTAAGTGTGTTTCGTGCGCGTGTGTGTATTTAAGTCACGGCGCTTGCACGTGCGTCTGTTTCCATATCTCGGCGCGAGTGCGCGTGTACTGAGGGTCAGAGTTTGTTTCTGTCCCTGGCTGGTTGCTGTTGGCAGGATTAGCGACAGGACAAGATGTTCAGTAAAAGCCCTCAGTTAGCGACGCCAGACATTGCATAATGCTCCATTTAGCACAGCACAAATTTGAGGATTTACTCTCGGACCTCTGACCTATCTGTAGGCCCCTTCTGGATGCATGAACCTAAAATGCGTTTTAGCAGATGGATAATGTTTGTGGTGATTTTCCTTGGCTTAGTGGCTAAAATATGCTTTTGCCTTCGCCTGTGAGCTGTTGTTTCTGTTTGTATCACACATAACAGACGAACCGGTGGCCGCTTGCTCTAGATTATACATTTTAAGAACCGCCATGCGTCATAGGTTTAGACAGTATAGTGTATGCTTTGCTCAGCACCTGGTGGAACCACAAGAGCTGCTTTTACGGCATAGCACGGTACGTGTGTGTGTAAACGCGTACAAACTTTTGAGTGCAGCCCAAGAGGAGAATACAACGTATGTCATTCATCATTAAACATGAGTCGCAGATGCGAGAGGAGTGAGACTGAGGGGGAGATGCTTCACTCTCAATCACCTGACAGTAGAAACTAATGTCTGACTTCTCCCCGTCTCTGCGGCGCTGTGCAAAGCGAAAGGCGGAGGGAAAAAGTGTCGTCGAGCAATAATTCAAAAATGTAACCTTGGGCTATCTGAGGACTGCGCAAACACGAGAGCCGATGAGTCTTGGTAGAGTCAACACCGAAGCATGTTGGTGAAAAAAAAGGTGATTTCGTGTATTTCCCGGCAGAGGCTAGATGTGTAAAGCTCACATAAAGAAGCGTTTTCGCATGTGAAAATGTCTTATAATGTAGAAACCATGTGCGTTTTTGAACAAGTGTGGAGTACAGTGTTCCTCTGGCCCCTCAATTCCCCATCAGGACTTTTTTTTTTTTACTGTAAATCATCATGCCTCGTCCTCCCCTCACTTACTGTACTCTCATCTCTCCACGAAATCTCCATTTCTCCCCCCCCATCTCTGGCTTTCTTAGATCCGCATTTCTGTTTATCACTCCTGTTTCTCGCCCTGCCAAATTCTCCTCTCCACACTTTATTCTGTCCCTGGGTACCTGGCTTTCTCTCCCCCCACCGCTGTGCTCGTCTCTCTCTCCATTTCTCTCCCTCCCTCCCTCCCTAAGATGACTCTAAGTCATCTTCACATAGAACTACTCTCATCTCCTCTCTCTCCATTCCAACCATCTCTTTATTGACTTCTACTTGTCCTCCCATCCATCCTTTCCATCTCTCCAGGCTTTTAGAGTGAATGATACAGATAGATGCTCTCTGCACCCTTTCTCAAAGCTCTCACACACAATCAACAGCTCCTGCACTCAGCAGTCTACCTCTCATCTCCCTCTCTCTCTCTCTCTCTCTCTCTCTCTCACACACACACACACACACACACACACACTGCGCAGGTCCCTTTACACCTGGTCCATCTCGGATAGGAGAGGTGCAGGTTGATACAATGGGGGCAACAAAACACTTCACTTGTTTTCAGGAGCACTGGCTATAGGCACAGAGCTGTACCTCCATCCCCTTGATAAAAATATATCAGGTCACGCGGCACTGAAGTGTAAGTTACTACTAAAGGGGGAGAAACACCTTTAGTGGTATTTTTCAGTGGTGTAGGGAGTATTCAGATACCTAACAGTAACAATAAGACGTAATAATAATAAATCAGTTTCGTGGAAGACCAACTTGTAAGTCAAAGTATAAAAGTTTTACATATTTCTTTATCAGTAAAATGTACTTCAACTCTCAAAGGTTACTCATTATGCAGCAGAATTGCTTCTGACAGTGCTCTAATCTTACTAATTCAATTATTGGATTGGATTGGATTGTTATTGTGGCTTGGTCAGGGGTCAGCTCATTTTAAGTGGGCAAAATGAACAACTGGCTGCAGGTCAACTGTGTGTCAAAACATGTGGTAATTTTATTAATTGCACACTCATTGTGTTTTTTCAAATTTAATTTCTTGGTTTGTGCACTATCAATGCACAATCTAATCTAAAATCTAGACTAATGTGGCTCCTGCATACTTATTTAAGGCCCTGTCTTGAAGCAAAATCCCCCATCAAAGCCTACTTTTAATACCTTAAATATTTCAGCTGAGATCACACTCAAATGATGCATGTTCTTAAAAAGTGTCATGTGATATCAAATTGGAAGAGCAAATGTTTCTATTATAAATAAATCAATGAATGAATTAAGACAAATTTCAACATGCCAAAACATCATTAACGTGGTAGGACCCCAACCATGTTAATATAGCCTGGTTAATACAGACTGTTAATTGATAATCTGGTTTATATAATGCTGACTAAGCTTAAATCCTTTTATGTGTGCTCATCAGAGGTTTCATATGCATAGCAACAAAAACCAGGGCAGCCGTACAGTAAATGTCTAAATGTGGAATGAAGTTAATATGCTTGACTCTGAAATAAAACTATTAATAATCCATACTACAACACTTAGATAGTTACGTTCTACCAGTGATCTCTGGGCACTTTCATTACAGCTATGTTTGTGAAACATGCAAACATAGTTGTAATGAAATGCAATTCAGCGCTGCAGTAAATGCTACCTCTGTGCAGGCTTTAGTGTTCTCAGTGGCACATTTTCAGGCCAAAATGTCTAGTGCTGTATTTTAATTGCATTGTGCTGTACTTTTGTTTATTGTGTCCAGAGCGTCCAAATTAGCTGAGGTGAAGAACAGATGAAACCGAAACACCCAGTTCATGGTATTGTTACCATTTCTGTTTATCACTCCTGGTTCTCGCCCTGCCAAATTCAGTGCCCTGTAACCCTTTCTATAACGCTAATTCTTTGTTTTGTGTCCCTTATGAGATTGACCCGGTGCTGGTGTGCACTGTTCTTGCACTTCAGCTGTCACTTTAACCTATTGTATAATGGTGTCATGTATATCTGCACCAGTTTCACCTGGACACCTCTTTGTTAACAGCATTATACCGAATGATTACGGCGTGATTCTCTTTGTATTGATCCTCTCTGGGTTTCTGAAGCAAAGGGCAAAATGACATTATCCTGATTAAGAGACAAACGCTTTGGATTCCTGTTTCCCAGACGACTGAGCCCGGAGAAGGTTAAATTATCATGTCACTGCCAGATTATAACAAGTACGGTAAAAAAAAAAAAAAGACGATATTCTCCCTCTCTCTCTCTGTCTCTGTCTTCCTGAATGTACACACGCTTGCACACACTTCCTGCTTTACACCATAAGCTCCCGTGTTACACATTAGGCTGCGATGATGAACGAGCCCTCTGTCTTTTACAGTGTGATAAAGCCTCCTGTCTGGGCTTAGATAGGAAGGTTATTGTTGGAACACCATAACCTTTTATTTCATCTGCTGTAAAAAAGAAATCAATTAAGAGCAAGGTAGGATCCTGCCTTGCTTTTAGCACAACTAATCACATTTTGCTCATCCACACTTTTTTTCTCAGTTTTTTTTCCTCTGTGCATCTTTTTTTCACCTTCTAATTCCATCTTTTTATGTCTTTTCCCATTCTTTTCCGCTCTCTCTCTCTCTCCCTTTCTGTTTAATTTGTGACAGCAGGAGCAGTCAGAGCTCCCATTTAACCCTATGCCTGCAGCTTTAATAGCTTTAATCACTGCCTTCACCATGGCAACCTGTCCGGACAACCAGTCAAATCCCACCAGTGGCATTTTCTGTATATCAAAAGCCTACCTTGAATTGCTACCAGTTCCACAGACAAAAGAAAACAACAAAAAAAAGAACAGATTTCAGTAGGGGAAGATTGCGGTAAGAAGAAAGGCGCAAAGATGTAAACACTGAATGAAGGAGCTGAGCAAGAACGTATTAAACCGGTGACACGTCTCCTACAGCATTAATCACTTTCAGACAAATCCACCACAATAACATGAATTTCACACCACTTCACATGTCGCACGCGCAAAACATGACAATAATCCACAGCAAAGCCCGGAGGGGATAACTGAGGCACCAACTCCAATTAAAAGCTAGCAGGCTGCAAATGATGTAATGCAGTAAATGGGTTCAGAGTAGTGCATAATCAATTGCACAGTATTTAAGGACGCATACTTTAAGGTGTCCTAAATTGTGCCTTCATCCTGCACTTTATTTGTCTACTCCATTAGTGCTGCGGCTGCCATCTTCAAAATAAGTTACCTTTCTAGCACGGAAAGACATAATTTCATCGTTCAAACTCTCAACCGCTCTCAACCAAAATATGGCCAGACCAAGAAAAATCAATGCAGAAATGGGTTCCCCTCAAAACGACTATGTTTCCTAGAGATCAGAGTGGAGACGTTTTAGACTGACTCTACCTCTGCGCCTGGCATAGTTGAACCTGTCATAGAATATTGTGTCAAATCAATATGACTGAATATGAAGTTATTCCCAGCAGCGTTTTTCAAAAACGCAAAAGGTGGACAGCTAAAAAACTCAATGGTGGTTTTTTTTACCTGTAGTTCAGTGAGAGGGTTGAGACCACTCTTGTGTCAGGACAGTAATTATTAGGTTGGTTTATTATCAGCTGGTTGATTCTGGTTTGGTTGATTTTGTTTGTTTTGAAATGAGCCCAGGCTAGCTATATATATTCACATTGTTTCTTTACAATGTCCCTTGTACAGTAAAGCAACTGACTGACCCAAAATCTCTCTGGTGACAACCATAAATGTAACATTTCATGATAAACCACTGTCCAGATGATGTTTTTTTTGTTTTTTGGCACATCTATGTAGTTAGAACACACTGGTTGAGGAGGTCACAAACAAAGCAACCTTATGCAGAATTATTCAGAATTACTGCCGAAGTATAACTGTGACTGTGGTGTTGTTCTAATTAGCGAGTACCTGTATGACTCCTCACATTTTTCCTCCACTTTCTTCCCTGCACCTCTGCACATCACGCCATCTATGCACAGCGCACTCCGTAACCTCTCTCCTTTTCCCCTCTCTCATACTCTTCTCTTTTCTCTGTGTTGGCACAGCCTTGGAGTCAGTATGCTGCCCTGCGCTCTGATAAAATGAAATAAAAAAAAAAACTTCAAAACACGTTTTCTCTATTTTGCAGTGAATAGGCAACAAAAATCTGAAAAATCTCTCCTTCGCTATTGTCTCCTCCCTATGCTGCCCATTCTTCATTCTCCACCATGGCATACAGATTGAAAAAACTTCTGAATGAGGCGAGCTGGCACGCTTCCTGACCCCCGCCTCTGCAGAGCACGGCGGGTTTCAGTTTTGTCATTCACCCAAGCTTCACCCCTGCAAAACTCTCCTCTTCCCCTTCCTTAATTCTCCATTCTTTCATTGTGCGCCTCGCCTCCCTCTCCGTCACCGGTTCGCTCGCCCGCTCGCTCCTTACCCTCCCTACCTCACCATCTCTGTCGCTACATTCCCCTGCCCGTGTCTCCCGGAGGGTAAGAGGAAAGGGAGGTTTTAATTAGGTGAACACGTCCTAGCTCCGGGGGAACCAGAGATGGCACGCTGACACGCGGCCGCTACTCAGGCACCCTGACCCAGCCGAGGAGTGTGGCGATCGGGGCGGAGAGCCTCATCTCACCCATTCCCCGGAGGCCCTGGCACCACGGCCTCGGCATGGTTCCCAGATCTCTCCATCTTGTTTGTGTCAGAGCTACAGTACAGTTTCCCATCAGCAGCAGTAATGGTTGTCTAATAGGGCACTCTGGTCCTGCCTGTGGACGGTAATGAGGACGGCTGGCAGCGCGGCACAAACGCCCTTGCTTTCCACTGCATGCGTGTGTGCCTGCCTGTCTTTGGCACTTTCATCAGGGAGGGAGTGATCACCCCACGCACGCACACCCCTTTTTTTTTTTTTTGCTCTCACTTCCTATCTTACACAAAAACAGTCCCAGACTAATTCCATCAGTCACCCTGAGATTGTATTACATAAGCAGAGTCAAAGACTCAGTGGGAGTTTGGCCTTGGGGTAAGTCTGTTTGCTCTACCTCAGATACCCTATAGTGATAGTCAAGGGGGGAACAATTACATTCTAACCTGCAGCGCTGTAGAGGAGTACTTATATTTCCCCTTTCATCTTTTCCTCTCTGTCTTTTTCTTGCTCTTGCTCCCTCTCTATCTGTCTTCATTAGCATCACAGTACGGCTGTATTTATCGTTCTTGGAGAGGATCAGTGGCCTGCCTAGGGGCTGGTGTGATGAAGTTAAAAACTTACAAACACGCACACACACACACACACACACGCCCACACTCCTGCGCAGATCCTGTCAGGTCCTGTACGTGACATGACTCTATACATACACACAAAGACCCTGAGGGTATTCGATCTAATGAGGACACTGGTCTAGAGCAGGGTTACCGTAACAAGCTTAGCTCAGTGTGTGCGTTTGGCTGCACACGGCTACCACGCGGCTACCACACTGTCCCTATCAAGTGAAAAGGCCCTTTGAAGCAGTAAAGGTACTATTAGCTGGCCCGAAATCTGCCGGTGAGGAAAAGCTGGCAAAAGAAGGATGAGGTGATCAAGATCAAGAGATGTATAAGCAGCGCTTTCATCTCAGGGTTTCTAGGTATCTTCTACATTCTGTTCACGTCAAAGGCGACCGGCAGAGGCCTTTATACACACACCAACTTGCTGGCTCAATTATTAAACCCAAACATCAAAACTGTGGGTTATTCTTTCCCCGACAGCTGACTGAAATGATACAAAGCAATCTCCTATCTCTGATTGGAGAGGCGCCGGCTCCTGACTTGCATGGAAAGATAGCATTATTTTCAGCTGGTTCCCCACTTTTTTTGACTTTGTTTTTCGAGGAGGAGTTCTCTAAATGGGGACAAACTCTAAGAGACAAACCAAGCGGCGATATGAATTTCTAGTGGATGATTTACAATTTCGCCGCCTACAGTCACTGACATCTAAATAGCCACAGCCAAAGCCCTTTAGTCACTTTCCACTGTGTAAACTTTCCCCTCTGCTTCATCATTCTTTAATTGGAGCTGTTAATTGCTTCTTTAATGGCTTCTCCTGGACTCGGAACTGGCACTGTGGGAGACAGAGGCCAAGGATGGCTTATGTCACCCCACTTGGAAGGCACAGAGCTGGACAGGGAACCGCGACCCCATTGACCCGGCAGCTGGAGGCTGAACAACATCATCAGCCTTAAGGGTCAGCTCTCTCTGGCAGCGGGCAGAATGTATGCGTTAAGTAAAACAAATTATAATTTCCTCCATAGTCTGCTGAGTACTTAACAGTCATTAGTCTGAGGATTAACTTAAACATCCCACTGGAGTGTGATCACTACTGTGGGTATTGTGCAGTGAGGCAGAAGGACATGTATACGTGTTGGGCTTATACTGTACACCCGGCCTTTAGGTGAAACCAAAATGGCTCCTGGCAAACCGGTTAAATTGCACATCTTCAGCCAGATTCTTAGACAGATCCAGAATTTTTCGGGCATTTGCTCAAGTTATGATGCCTCTTTAACCGAGGAATAAACGCAGTCTCAGTGTTAGCTCATTAAACTACCACCTGGAATGCTTGAGCGCCGTAAGTCAAGTCATTTCCTCCCACCTAATGTTTGAGATGCGGCGCACGAATTTTTGGCCAGAAATGTCAAAGTGCTCGTTGTGTTCCCACTCCGTAACCGCGGTGTCATACCTGACCTTTTCCCTCCATCACTGTCACCGCCACTCATGTCTTGGTATCAAGCAGGCCTTGTACACCTGGAGAACCGACTGACTGAACAGCAAGACGGCGTGTTGACAAACCGAGGGAAACAACCTTTTGAATGAAGATCAAACTGCCACTTTCTGTTGTCGACGTTGATTTATCAGCACCCTGTTAGTGGAAGCTGACAAGTGCAAGACATGCTATTACCTGCAAATTGTTACAAACAAAAGTCAGTTCCTGGTGGGAAGCTCAAGAAAAATTAATTTTTTATGAAGCTATATATTATTTACAGAGCATAGGCTATAAGTAGAAATTAAAGCTTTTAGAGGAGCAGTCTTACTTTGTTCTAAATACATTTTAGTGTAACACACTTTTGCTGTGCATGACAATTGATCCGTTGAAGAATCCGCTGAGGAAAATGCAGTTTCAACAAATCAGTGGTTTAAACAGACCGCAAACCAGAGACTGTGATCGGAGACCGCTGCTCTCTGTGCTGCATGCATCGGCTTTGATTTCATTTGATCATACAAAGCAATCAATAGCCCATCACAATGTTCCCCTATTAATCTCAGATCCAAATCAATTCAGTTTGTATTCCCATACAAACTCAGGTAACAAGATTCTCCGCACAATGGTAGGCACACACTAACTGCACAATTACCCATTCAGCACTGGGCACTCACTCACAGATATAAACGAGCTGTCAGAAAGCCACAAGAAAACTAATTGGATTGAGAAAAAAATGAACAAGCATTTTGTCATTTGGTCAATACTAACAGCATGGATTGGGAGTTTTACATAAAATCTACTTAGACTTTGACAATAGCCAATTGACGTGGCCTTTGGGGAGGTAAATAAAATCTCTGTTGTTTTGTTTTCTACATTTTAAGTAAACATATTTTCAGCAGGCCTAATAAACAAACAAACAAATAAACAAACAAACAATGAAAAAAAAGTCAGGGGTCTCACGAGGGCGCTGATTGAAATGGGCGAAACTGATGTGATCATTACAGTCTTGCACCATGAATCTCACAGACACACACACCTACACACACACACAGACACACA
>JAOXYL010000065.1:18829428-18842429 GCA_028564955.1 Terapon puta | reverse complement strand
ATATTTGTTTCAACCACACTGCACATCACCATGTCAGTCACACTCTGTCCTTACCTAGTGGAGGACATGAGGACACTGTTCAATCTGAATTCTTAAGATTGAAGCATTGACAGTTCGCTTTTCAGTTCAGGAAATTCTCCTTAGTCTGCCAAATAAACCATTTAAAAAATCTAATTTCACAAAGGCTGTGAAAAGCTAACTATTATGGAGCGATCCTCTTCCTAAGACAACACACAGCACATGAATACACATGAAACGTTTTCAGCTGAAAATGACCCTATGGATATAAGACTGTATTTTAACAAATTAACATATAATTCAATATAAAATAGATAATAGATCATTTATTAATAGAAAAGAAATCTTATGTTAAATGGTTGGATTTCTTTTCAGATTTCTGTTTGTGTTTTTAAAAAACACACTTTTTTTTTTACATAATGCATCATTGTATGTTTTTTTCTTATTCTCTGTTCAAAACTGAATGTGACGTATATTGGATTTAATTAAACTGCTTGATTGTTTGTGGTCATGTTATTAATTACTATTGCTATTAATAACATTATTATACATTATGTTTGTTTATAGATTATATACACACATACATACATAATACATTACATATACATTATTCTCTTCTTCACATATACAGTATATTATCTCTTTCTGTTAAAGATTAAATTATACTGTTGTAATATGTGTCAGTGAACTATACAGTATCTTCCAATGACTGCAGTTTTGCTGTTTTTATTTTTATTTTTTTAAGAATAAAAAGTGAGATACTTCTATATAAATCTATATAACTTGATAAATGTATTCAGTATTCGAGCAAATCCGGTGTAATGCAATGTGTTTATATTTGCAGAAACAGATAAACAGTATCACCAAAACTTTCAGGAATATTGACATGAACAGGGACACTCCGGCTCTGTGGTTCAACTGTGGTTACTTTCTCTGGAGGCATGATGAAAAATGCATACGGTTAGAATGACAGCTAATTTCGGGGAGAGTGACAGAGTTTGTGGATTGTAACACTCTGGAGGAGCCTAATCAAAAGGAGAAGGGCCGGCTTGAGAAGAGAGAAACACTGAGAAAACCCATAATTACCAACAGCCAAGCAAATGGGCCATCTAGGCACACAACCACTTAATTGGTAGTTAGGTTTTTCTGTAGAAAGGCACAAAAGCACCAGAGATAATTTCTTAATGGGGGCCTATTAAGTCTGAGGATCTGGCATTTAGGGCTCACACAGAAGCAAACACAAATATACACAGCACACATACACACACCTTTACACACACATGCACAGACCTCAACGAGACATTCTGTGGCTGTCCGGTGTCCACTCACACACGCACAGTCACACACACACACACACACACACACGAACACACACGTTCACCGATCTCTCATCATCTCTAAACACTCTCCACTGGCAGCCTTAGTGTGCGTTATGGCATGCATAGTAATTTCCTGCCTTCGTGTGGCTTAATAGCAAGTATTTACAGGTGATGGAGCGGATGATCAGCACGATCTCTGACGCTAGCTCGTCAAGTTTTCTGTACCATAGGCAAGCACCTTTTCCTTTTCCTACCGCAGTCTCCCCTGCAGCTCACGACCTCAGTAAATCCAGCAGAATCTGAAATGAACAAGTCCTGCCATGTTTCAGCTTCTTATTAATTCCATATCCAATAAGGAGAGAAGCACACCTTGAAAACAGTGGCTAACAGCTGCACCTCCTTAATAAACACACTGCATGTCCCTGGGACACAGTGGTAGTCAGATCCTAAGCTCATGTAGTAGCAGTACAACAGAGCGGAAACACTTCAGGAAAAAGCCCTGAATTCAAAGTCCTGTTTAAGTACACAAGTACTATCACTATTATCAGATTTATGATACTGATGCATCAAAGTATAAATCAAACTTTCTCAGATCACTGGATAAATAATTGTTTCGTATCTACTCAAAAAAGAAATAACACAGTTCATAGCCACACATAAAATAATTTCTTTCTTTCTTTCCCATCTTTACTTTTCTGTGAAATATTGGACAATTTGAACCTCGAGTGTAACTCTTAAATGTGACTTCATTTTTTTTAGTTTTACAAAAATGTGGTGGAGTCGAAATATGAAGATGAATAGAAATCTTGGCTGCAGGTCTCCTCAGTCTGAGCATGTAACCCCATGTCAGACATACTGACTATAGCTAAGAAACAATCAAGTCACATGTCGTAATGCTCTTTTCTGCCTGTTTCTACTGAAAGGTAATAAAGAGGTGCTATAATAGAGCTTTGTCCCCAATATGGGGAAAAGTAACAACACACACACACACACACACACACACACACGCGCGTCTGTCCGGCTTAGCAGCTGCGCTTGGTCAGTGCAGCGGGCAGGCGCTGTAAAATTACACTTGAGGACATAATCTTGACACTGCACTGTGTTATCTCAGGCCGCCGCGATGTTGATTCAGCAACAGAAACAGCAGTACACAAGAAAGAGTCTGGGAGGAAATGAAGTGTGATGGGCCTCTGCCCGTACTTCAGAGTATGTGGAAATGTCTCACAGTACATGGAGAGGGGAAAAAAAAAATCCTTGTCTGCCACATTATTTGTTTCTGCCCTTAATTTAGTTTGGCACAAAAACACAGAGAGTCTAAACTGAAAGACAACATAGGACATTTTTTAGATTAGGTTTGAAAAACAACAGATTTGAGAGCAGGATAAAAGAGGATAAAGATTTTTGTTGAATGTTTGGGGGCCCGAAGTGACACTTTTGTGCCTCGGAGTTCACTCCTTCCCGTCTCTTACCGCACTCCATCGGCAATCATTTCAATTATGACAAATTCTTGCACATGAGGACGCCTGATCTCATTCGCAGATGATATATTTTAGGAGCCCTCTAAGCCAGCAAGCAAACTTCTCTGCTATGCACCAGCAGGGAGTAATCTCTTGCGAAAACATTTATCTTTGAGGAATCTTGCTTAATCATCTCCATGGTGTTGCGCGGCTCAGCATCTGAGGAGTTAGGTGGTTTGGATTAGGCCCTCCTGCTGTGTTCGAGTCTTATCACAGCCTCCACACTGTATCCAGCTACAAGTCGATGGTCTTAACCCAAGAACCCTCTCTCAGAGCGAGCCCCGAGTTCAACTCATTGCCTTTTTTTTTTTTTTTTGTCAAGTGACAATATCTCTCTGTAGCTTTGAGAAACACATCACTCGATACATCAATCTCATAAGGTCTTAATCCCGATAGACTTTTTTTTTTCTCCCCCTCTCTTTGAAGCAGTTTTATTCATTGACACGGCTACAGACACGCATTTAAAGGGCAATTTGCGAGGCTGCTGTGAAGTTAGCGACCTGTCCTCTATCTCCCGTACCTTATCGCTTGTCCTCATCGTGGTTTATATATAGGCCGCGGCTCAGGGGTAGTGGGAAAATGGCCGCCGCAGGAAGCAGACATGTCATGGAGTCGTGCAGAGAGGTTAATGATGGACTGGCTGTCATTCCCGAGGCGGAGATGGAGATAGGTCGTACACACATATACTTGTTGACCACACGTGCTCCCCGTGCACGCATACGGATGTCAGGGAAGTGAGTGATGCATGTTACCCTGAGTGTTTCTGACAAGCCTGAGCAGTCAGGGAAAACAAGGCCAATGCTGCATGATTACTAACTGACACGGGAACGTGTGCAGCAGCACCGGCCGGCTAACTGCCTCTAGTCCGCTGATGAGTACCCGGCATGTGTGTGTGTGTGTGTGTCTGTTAGTGTGTGACAAAACACCACCACCTGGCTGGGTACACGCCCAGCGTCCCCCCAAAGGCACTCAACCCCCGTGCTCCAGGCGTCCACAAAGCGCGTCCCAATAATTGCCCTTTCATCGCTCTTCAAAGTGTATATCAGAGGGAGTGTGTGTTCAGATATGCGCATGGGTATTCCTGTGGCCTGCTGCTGCACATGTGTCGAGGGGATAATTATCCTTTCATATGTCCGCGGTGCGCTGCCCACTCTCCCCTCTCCTGCCGTCTCCCCTCAAGTTTATTTTCTTCCCCGCTGACGTGCGCGGTCTTTTATGTTCAAATCTACATTTATCAATCAATCTCTGTTCGAACGGTATCTCCTCATCAATCTGTGAAATACCAGCTTCTCCTCCCCTCTCCTTCACCCTCCTCCTCCTCCTCCTCCCCGTCATCTCTCCTCCCCTCACTCCCACTCCTTCATCTCTCTCTGCCGCCGTTAGGCTGCTGTGTGTATGCGCGTGTGAGCGTGTGTGTGTGTGTGTGGCTGCCCGCGCGCCTGGCAGAGTGGATGGAGCCCAGCTGTCGGAGCTGTCAATCACATCGCCGGGAGATGAGATCAGGATGTTCAGAGGACACACAGCACCTATCTGGCTCTCTGCAGATATGAGCGGTGCAAGCTGGGGTGGGGTGTGTGTGTGTGTGTGTGTGTGTGTGTGCACAAGGAGGCTACATGGCTGGAGGTGTGGTGTGTGTGGTCTGAGAGGGGTATTGGTGAGTGTGCCTGTGTGTCTATACCCAGAGCTGTAATATCACAGATAAATCAAGTCTGCGATGCCGAAGTTAAATTTGGACTTTTTTTCTCATTTGCATTCCTCCGATGTTTATAAATCACTTCATACTGTTTCCTAGTGTCACATTAGTTAGTCACTTTTCTATCATATGATGTATTATCAGTAAATAAAAGGGTTTGTGTATAATAGCCCCTATTTTCTTGTCAATTTGAGCCCCAGAGAGAAACTGAGCTGTTTATATTTATCAGTGCAATGTACATTATACAAATAGTACATTCTCACTTATATATAATAATGTACAATGTGAAACGTGTTGGTTCAATATGTCCAGTATTTACTTAAACCACAGAGCTTGTTTGATTATATCTTCATAAAAGAGCAGTTCTACTAAAGACTGTTGAGAATATTTTGTGTGGATTGTGGATCTTATATTTTCGAGATGTGATTTTCTTTCAGTAAAACAACATGCTTTATTGTAATTTATGTCATCCAGCTCTTTAAGTAAATGATCTGGTTACTCACAGTATGGGTATGTTAATGTTTCTCTGTTTCTTAGTGTCTGGGTAATTTATTATGTCCCAGTGAATAATACAATGTTTTATTTATGCATGGGGATTCACAAATTGAATTAGAAAGATATCCCAAATTCTAAAAGTTAAGTCTTGGAGTGTCTGCACAGTTTGTCATTTGAACACTATAGAATTACAAGGCTTATCCCAGACTTATAATTGTTTTCAAAGGAGGAAACAGGATAATGTTGCTGATTTGTTTTAATCACTGTTTTAGACACATTTTTACTGTGTCAATTTTGATTAAACAAAAACCTCTCACATACTGTTTCGCTGCTTTTTCCAATAAACCCCGCCGTACATCACCATCCCGAGCGAGCCACGCTGTCGGAGCGCCGGTGACACTCTCACAAGTGAAAGTTCAATGATGGATTTGAGGATACACACACCGCTGATCCTTCCAGCACAAATGAAAAGTGTTTTCCGGGCACAAGGGGCGAGGTCTGAAATGTCATTCTGTTTGTTGAGTTAGAAGACTTAAGACTCCACAAACTAAAACTCCACCGCGGCCTAATAGTTGCCTGGATTAAGAGCGGGAGAATGAGCCAGCATGTCTGTTCTGTAATAACCTGATTAAGTGAGCTGATATGCAGCGTGTCACCTCAAATAATGAAGGTCTTAAAGATAGATTTTTTTCTTCAGGGTCCCACTTTAAGAGAGAGCCTCAGTAATATAACAATAAAGCAGGACCCTTATTATGCCGGTAAATAATGTTCTTTGGTAGTTCACGTTCACATCTTCCCCAACACAGTTACAATTAGTTCTATTACCACTAACCAATTGCCACACAGCGTGCCTGGAGCTTTTGGTGGCCCCTCGGGGTCTGGGGCCTTGGGCAAGTTGCCCGCTTGGTAATCCAGCCTTGATGAGATGTGAAGGCACGTTATAAAAGCACCTCATCACCAATCAGCTCTCATTATATATAATCAAAATGTAATTTGATTGGGCTCGTAATGAGAGGTTTGCCTCTTCATCTGCGGAGAGGTACTCAGAAGTTGTGCAGCGTTTTGTGAATCTCTTCAGGAGCACAATTTCCTGCAAATTCATTAATCACTTTTTCGGGATGCGCTCCTTCCATGCAAACAAGTAAACAGATGGATGGGGCACCAGCATAACCTGACTGACATCGCAGCAGTGGAAGATGTCAGAAAGAAAAGAAGGAAAAAAAAAATCACCTTGGAGTTATTCTGTAACGCCTGCAGTAGTTATTTACAGAATTAAATTAACCCACAATTCTGAGGTGACACAATGCACAATTTGTTCTAAATTCACACCTCGGGTTGTAAAAGAAACCGACGAAAGTCACGTGGCGGCTCGTCTCTGAGCTTCATATTTAGAGCAACACTGCCTCACTGAGTCGCGCCGCAGAGTTAGTAAACTGTGAAGCGTTTGTAGCTGTGCAGGGCCTCAGTAGTTCACAGGCGTCTTTAATGTCAGATAATCGCATTGCCGCTTCGAGTGCAAAACATGTCCGCGATCACAATATAAACTGTTGGAAATAGAATACATATTGGCATTACTTGGGGAAGAGATTAACTCAAATCCAGATGTGACCTCAGCCCTCGCTCCAAACCTAAGTATGTGTGTGCCTCCATTCATGCAATATGCGTGTGTAATGTCAATCCGCTCTAGTCACCCTACACTTATCCTTCATCCTCTCTGCTCCCAGATTTAACTGTCGAGCCCCCTCTCCCACTATCCCAGCCGCCCCTGCCACCCCTCCTCGCACCCTTTCTAAACCCCAGCACTTATCCGCCCCCCCACCCCCTCCTCGTTCCCACACACAATATTTCATCTTTCCAAAATGCCCCCCCCCCCTTAGCTTAACTTTGGCAAACGGAGCCAAATTGAACCGACTTAAAAGAACGTGTGAGATCTTTTGATGGGAGGCATGACATAAACATAGCTGAGGATGAGAGAAAAGTGGAGGGGGCGCGCACGTACCCCCTCCGCCCCCACGTTTGCTTGTCCAATCCTCCCCACATGTGCATAATTCTGTCTCAGAGGAAGCTCCGCTGCTCTTAGATGTTGTGATTTGCATGGATTTGAAGAGGAGATGGGGTGGATTTCCAGGACACTCATGACTGAATGTGACCATAGAGGCATGCTGGATTAAAAGGCTGGGTCTTTGATAAGGAGATGAAGGAGAGCGAGGGAGAAGGAGAAGAAATGTGATTAGAGGCCGCGGACTGACGGTGGCTGTAAAGACGGTGCATTTCTGAAGGTGATTTACAGCTCAGGCATGTCAGGATGAAGAGACGTGGGAAATGATATTGTTCAGATAGAGTGGTATGTGGAGGCATGAATCAAAAATATGTGTCGGGCTGAATAAATATGTGTGGGGAAAGGAGATAGAAATCAAGGGCAGAGGTGCTGTGGGCAGCATTCAACAGGTCCCCTCAGACGCATCTCATGCATCCAACATATACTCATGTGTATCTAATTTCTTTTATATTTCAATACCAGTGAAATGCAATAACATACCTGAGTATGTATGAAAACTGAAAAGATCAACGTTACCTTTCTTTTGAGGAATTTATGTGTTTTAAATATGATTTTATGATACTGTGTTTATGAAATGGTCAAGAACTTAGACATATTTATCTGGGAAGGTCAACGCTAGCAGCTGGTTAGCTCGTTGAAACATGCAATACCGCTCATATGCCTCTTTCCAAAGGGCACAAAATAGCAAAATAACATATAAACAGCAATGTTTTTTTAAAATAATTTTTGTGCGGATTAAGCTATCAGGATATAACAGTGAGTGGTGGTTTTAGAGCTACTGGCACCTTTTGAGAGAGGCAGGCTAGCCAGTTTAGCGCTAAGCTATGCTAACGAGCTTCTAGCTTTAACTCGATATTTACGGGACAGTTAACGTCACAGCGGCATGAAGCTCCTTATTGAGCTGAAAGAAATCTGTAAAAAAAAAAAATCTGTATAAATACAAGCATAATTCCCCAAATATCAAACTACTGTTCTGCAGCTGGGAGCTAATTAGCTTAACTTAGCATAAAGACCAGAGGCGGAGGAAATGGCTTACCTGGCTCTTGATATCCAGCCCTGCTATGAGCACAAATACACATTCATATTTTTACACACACACACACACACACACAAAACTGTCCTCTTTTACAAACACACGGATAAAAAGACGACGAAAAAAAAAATATCTCGAAGACCAAAGACGCGGCTGGAAACAGAAGTTCAGCTTAAACAAACCGCAGCCTTTTGATACCTCAATGTTAGATGTTTTAAATTATTGATTCCTTTCAAAGGCAGAGATTCTTGCCATTAAGATTCAACTGTAAGCGCTGAATAGTCTCCTGACCAGCGCTGAATCGAGCGTTAATCACTCTGCGAGGATAGGGCACATACTCTATCAAGGCCACGTCCTTCTGTGGATTCCACAAACCATTATTTCTGCACGCTGCACAAATGCCTGCATCCCCGCCCGACTTTTGAATCAATGTTTATCACAGGGAACAGATCAGAATATGACCTTGATGGGGTGTGAGCGGGGCATGCAGAAACCTATTTGGCAGGGAATAAAAGAGAAGTGACACAATCGGTATTAATCATATGAGCAGAATGTGCCGCCGTGTCTCTCGCTTTCTCTCTTTGTGTTTCAGCTCCCTCCGATTCGTTCTCTTCAGTTTTTTTCCCCCCCACTTCTTCTTCTTTAACTCTCACGCCCTCCATCACCGAAACTCCTTTCGTCAGCTACCCCGACTCCCTCGCCCCTCTCCTCCGCCCCCCCCCCACCCTTCGCCCGCCTTCAGTCTCGGTGGCCTCCCCGGAGTGTGTGCCATCTAACCGAGCTGTCCGTGGCTGTCTGTCACTCACACGTCAACTCTCAGCCTTGGGGGAGAAACAGAGCAGGGCGGAAGGGAGAGGACAAGCCTGGTTACTGCAGGGGGGGGGGGGCGTCCGACTGGTGTGAACGCAGTTTCTTTCACATATATTGATCTAAACACGTGTGTATGTATCGCGAGTGGCTGTCTGGTCTGTGTGTGTTCAAACAGGATTTGGAGGTGTGTGTGTGTGTGTGTGTGTGTGGGGTGGAGGTGCGGGGGGCACAAATTAAAAACTGACCCCTTATTTTAACTAATTCGTCTGTTCTCCCCCTAAACCACTTTGCCTCTCACACCCTTTATTTTTTTCCTCTCGGCTCCCTCGCGCAATCTGCTGAGTCCCCTCCTCCCCCCCCCCCCCCCCCCCCCCCCCCCCCCCCCACACACACACACACACACACACACACTCCCCGTGTCGCCCCCCTCCCGCCTCTCTGTTCAAATGACAGGCTCCCCTCTTAGCCCCTGTCACCATAGCTGCCACCTTGGCAGCAAGTGATCGTGTGAAAGCTGTGTGGGAGTTCTCGGCGGCGCTGCGGACGGTTCGGGCTATTTTCTTCTCCTCCGACGAGGCTCGTGGATCTGGGTTAGGAATGTAAATATCAAATGAAGTGCCTCAGAAACACCTGAAGGCTCCCAGACTTGACCCCGAACGCCGCCATCTGCATACTAAACGAACGGGGACGTCGGGGAGACATTAAAGGACGGGAAAGTGCTGACGAAAAGGTGACGACTTGTAAAGATTTACCAAAACAAATTTAAAGGGACCCTCACTGGCGTTCCTCCCCCTCACCTACCTTTACGATTCATATTATCTTTTAACCCGTGGTCAGGTGAAGAGGGGGATGAAAGGGAAACCCGGTATATCTATCATTACCCGGCCCCCCTGCCCGCACAATCTCCTTTAGAGGGACCGCCCACAGTGACACACTCAAATTATTCATGGGAATTGCGGACCACCTAGCACCTAGCAGGAATATCACTCATCCATCCTCAGATACATGGACACTTTAATTTGATAGTGTGAAATTGGAGCGCCTCTGAAGAACCTCCCCAAAATCCTATTTCCTCTTTCTTCACTGTCACTGGTATGTCTTTGCAATTCGAGAAAACTTATAATTTGCTTTTTTTTCATGATATTCACAGGACTATGATCTCTCTCTTCCTCCTCACTCAATTTTTTTTTCCCTCCCCCCAAAAAAACTTTTATTACAATTTCGCCGTGGCTAAGTCTTTCGATAAATCTACTTTTTTCGACATGAGTGCTGTCTCTCAATAGTATTCCAGCTCATAAAAGCCATCGCAGGATTTCCTTTTCTTTACTGCCTTTGATGCTAAATTACAACAATGGGAGCAGAGAGCTGATGGATTCGAGCAGTGAGATTCTTACATTTAGTATTCTTTACTGTACAGCAGTTACACAGCAGCATAATTAGCAATGCTTTAACGCAAAGATATGTATATATATATATATATATATATATATATATATATATATATGTATATATATATATACACACACACACACATATATATATATATATATATATATATATATATATATATATATATATATATATATATATATATATACACACACACACACATATATATATATATATATATATATATATATATATATATATATAGTTATATATGAAACACAATCAGCATACTTAAAAAGCAGATTCTATTAATGTATTTATGTCACATTATGGCAATTTGCTGTAACATAAAAAAACATAACAGGATAAGTGGACAGCTGTTGTAAACCACTACGAATGTGAGTGGAGAAGCTTGAACTTTCACAGGGGATAAGCATATTTCATGGGCCTGTACTTACTGTACATACAATCAAAAAAAAGTCTTCTGTGCTGTCGGAAATGTGGCCGTGTTTTTTGGTGTTGGAGGTTTTCAGACTGCGCTGCCTTTGGCCATGGATCTGGCTGAGTGTTTTCTGATAGATGTGCCTCTGTATTGCACTTCCGCGCAAACACTTGAGAGTGGGATAGGCTAAGAACACATTTACTCCCAGTTGCACATACTGCCCTACTTTAGTCCAGCACCACCGTAGCTCCCAGTCTTTCTTCTGACTGATGTTCGCAGAGCCACGCTGAAAAAAAAAAAGGATATATGCTCAGAGTGGAAATGGACCACAACATTTCTGACAATTTTTCGGCGCTTTCATGTCTTCTCACACATCAGGCGGAGGAGCAAAGAATCCTCTCGACTTGGAGTGGTTCACAATCTTCATGAAAAAAAAAAAAAAGAAGAGTTCACTGTAGTAATTGCAAACCTCCCCAACGCCTCCTCCCATGTTGTTTCCTCGCTATCCCTTTTTATATCTTCCTTTCTTTGTGGTCTCTGTTCACGAGAAGACAACAGTCACGTCGCTATAAAACTAAATAATAGGAAAAAAGAGAACAATGGATTCTTCCTCTTAGGTGGTATGTAAAAGGTACAAAATCAATAGATATACCTGCAGATGAGCGAACCACAAAGACTGCCAGTCGAGTTCTCCCTCAAAAGGTCCATAATCCCATGAAAAGCCTCCCTGATAACAACAGTGTTTCCTTTAATTCGACTTTATCCATTGTGCTGACCATTTAAATACAGTATAATAGTGGGCCCAGGCTGAACAAAAATATTTTTCCCCTACTTTATTTACATTGGAGTGACAATGTAGCCCACACACTATACAGGCACTAACAAAAAAGTTTCAAAAAGTTTCAAAAATATATAATAAGATTAAAATCATACAGTCATGATTAACTTCCAGTTGGAGGAGCTAAAATCAAAGTTATTAAGGACAAAGCAGAATAACAGAAAAATGTGTTTATATTTCCTAAAAAAATGTGGTTGATGTCTGTTTGACTTATTTCTCCCTCAGCCTCCCCCTGATCTTACAAGACAGGTAAGCGAGGTGTGGGCGGAGGCAAACCGTCCTCTACAGCTCTGTGTCTCTACAGCTCTGGACCGCATCGCTCTGCCATCACTAAGCTCAGAGGATTTAAGTCAAGGATTTGATTTAAATCCCTCTTGTAACTATACCCCACCCACATATGCCCTTTTAAGGGGTAACGCATCACGTAAGCAAAGGTAAAGACGCTTTAATTTGCTTTTCTTTAACTTGCCTTCTGTGACTTCAACTTGGATTACCGAGAGCAAATCCATGTATACACAGAGTAATTTAATTACCGGTACATACAAGAGGGTCAAAATGAGAAAACTTGATGATTAGAAGCTGTATAAAGTTCCAATTTACTGAATAATCATAAGTTATCTGATTCCACTATATGTGCGCCTAGTGTATTTTGTATTTTGGCTGCATTTTTAACAAATATCACATATTACACAACATTACACCTGTTTTTATTGGACTTACTGATAATCAGTAACACTGTGTGGTGGTGCTGTGTGTCAAAAGAGTATAACCTGTGTTTTTTAATTATCAGAACAGAGGGATAAAGGAGACAGAGGACCCGATAACACGGCAATGGGAAGGGCACCAAAAGAAACTTCTGCCCACAACTTCTCAGTCTCTATAGCAACAGCTGCTGAGGCTCCATGCAGGTTTAAGCGCTCCTCTGATTTTTCCAGCGGCTCTGTTGAATACTCGTCTCAGATTGGTTGGCCACTGAGAATGTGCTGCATTTAGTCACCAGGCACTTAACACATGTAATGCACAGAACATACTGTAAGGGCTTGTAACCTTTATTTCTATTAACACACAACAGACATTACAGACTGACTACCCGCAGTGACTTCAAGACACAGTAAAAATGAGACAAATTCAATGAAAAATGACACTTTCTAAAAGGAGATTTGGGTTGTAAAAGAGTAACACGATTAAAAATGTGTTTGTAAACTGTATATATGTACAGAACTGTATTGTGATACATTATTGTCTTTTTGACCAAGACGGCCAAATATACAGTAAATCTAATTCAGGTTTCTGACGGCCTCGCTCGCCTCCCACAGAACACACCCCACAATGACTCACAACTATATAAAGGCTCTTTCTGGCTATTGTTACGGTCTGATTTGCCAAAA
>JAOXYL010000065.1:18800490-18812535 GCA_028564955.1 Terapon puta | reverse complement strand
CGTAGTTAAATGACGTACACTTGGCACCGAAGGAACAGCAGTTATAACCTTTTTAAAACAAGCTACAACCGTGCGCCCCATCAATATCATGTGTGACCATAATGAAGACTTTTAACATAATGAGTTAGAAAATTAATGGTCCATGTCCTGTTATAAAATAAATTCTAAGTCAAGAAGACAAATCATGCTTCAGTTCTTGTCTGGGGTGGGAAACGACAATAGGCAAGACCTGACTAATCAGCCCTGACAATATAAATACTTAGTCTGAGATGCCCCTGCTGTACTGAACGCAGATAGGTCTGAGGGATTTAAAGTGTTTGTGAATGCATTTATTAATATAGTTTGTAAAAATTCAACAACTGCAGAGTTTAATATAGCTATAATCAAATCTAATGATATATCCACACAGATAAACAAATTACAAGTTACAGTTGACAGACACTTCTGAAAACTTAAAATGTCCTTTTGCTTAAAATATAATTTTAGTGTGTGTTTTCAATGTTCATTAAGTACTCGCAACTGCTAAATAGGGAGGCTAAAAATAAACTTCCATAATATCACATAATGCATGTGAAATACAGCTTCAAGCTTCTTGAGCGCACCAAGACATCGCCTGACCAAATGTATGTTCTTTCAATAAACCTACCATTCACTTTAGTCTTTGCTTTCTTGTAAACCCCTTTATTACAACAGCAGCTTTGTATGGAATTGCTCCTAGTCTTGGCTAGCTGGCTGAGGCAGCCCGCCTGACAGTAGCTCTTACAGTTTAGCGCTCACATTTGGCTGTTTACAAAGTCTAATAAGCGTGTCCCTGAGGCAGGCCATGCAGCTGCAGAGGAGGAGATTGCATTTTAGCTCCATTGTGAGGCTTGTGGTCCCCTCATCAGATCTGACAGGCAGTATGACAAGTCCTATCTGCCAGCTAGCTGATAAGTGCAGCTCGAGCCGCGCTTAGGTCTGCCTCAATCCAATCATACGACAGCCCCAATGAATGGCGTTCACTCGCTGCAGCCGGGCAGGTCTATCCTGGCTCAGTCGCTAATACTGTAACACTCTAAGCCACGGGTGCAAAGCTGGCCATGCAGAATTATGGTGTATTGCGTTCAGATATGCTGCATCGGCCTGAGTTGTGCTGAGGTTGATTTGTGTTCGCATTTGCTTTATCTAATGGTATCTGCAGTGCATACACAGAGCACTGGAGGAGGTCTTTGTCTTGTATATCTAGTGTGTTTTCTTGTGTGCACACCCGTTGTTTTAACAAGGAAAAGTGCCCATTTTAAAAATAAGCAATTGAAAACATAGTCGACAGTTTTATTCTTTCTTCTCAAACTGACTCAATACTGACATCAGATTTGTATCAAAGTAACAAAATGTATTAAGTATCGATTTAATTTACCATCACCAGGACAGAGCTGCCGTCCATGGAGGACCTCAGCACCCAGCGGTGTGTGATGAAGGCCAACAGGATCATTAAAGACCCCAACCACCACAGCCACAGACTGTTCTGCCTGCTGCCGTCTGGCAGACGGTACCGCAGCATCCGAGCCCGCACCAGCAGGCTCAGAGACAGCTTCATCCCCCAGACCATAAGACTTTTAAACTCCTTTTAATTGCATCTTATTAATATTCTTTTGCACCTTCTAATATTTGCACACCTACTGCCCAAAAGAATAATCCATGTTTTATCTTCGGTTTTATATTTAACTCCTGTATCTTCATCTTAGTCATTTTCACTTGCGTGTGGTTTTCTGTCTAAATATTTTTTTCAGCATTGTTAGAGGGAGCCTGTTTCTCAAGAATTTCATTCTCAGAGACTGCTTTGTGTGATTCTTGTGCACGTGGCAAATACATTTTGAAACTTGAATCTTGAATGACAAGCCTTATACGGGAATTTCTCACAAACATCTACTCTTCAGCAGACAAAGGGAACGCTACTCCAAATGCCGTGATGTTTTTGCAGCTACCTTGACTGAACTGCAGTTATCAAACTGCCTCTGATCCAAATGAAACTTCAAAGTGACTGCAGCTTTCCTGCACTCAGTTAATCCAAGCCATCACTCCGACTCCTTCATGCTAGACAGTTACACAAATCCAGTTGTAGCCCGCATACAAATATTTTCTCTCCGAGTTCTGTGCGTATAGCTGAGGCAAAAAAATTCAGATGCTGTGAGAATTTCATCATTTCGGCTTCATTTTAAAGTTATATTCCTGTTCTTTCAATGGAGGTAATCTCTATTTAGAGCATACATTGGTCGCACACTGTGCCCAGTTGGTGTTATGTTTCTCTATGCAATTCTGGCCCAGTAATCCTCAGTCAGTCATGCTGACAATAAGGCTTCATGGAGAACCAAGCCAAGTCCAATTAACAAGGCCTGTTACCATCTTCTGTTGAAAGGAGCCACATACTGGGCTTTCATTTGGGACTATAACAACAGAGATGTAATGTGCACTGACAAATGGTGTTTTCGACTTCTCTGTTTTGGAGAGAAAGGGAGGTGACAGAAGAGAGAACTGGCAAATTCGACTGTAGCATTAGTGCTCACATTTCCCACCTTCCCTCCGAATGCACTCCCCACACATTGTCGTTACGTGTGCCAGACTAATACAGAGGAGCTTGTTGTAAATTGATAGTCGATGTAAAATCTTATTTTCCTTCCATTTTCTCACACACTTTTCTGAGTGCGCGGTTAGAAAAGAAGTTTAATGAGGAACAAATTGCCGATGCAGTTAAAAGTAAAAAGCAGACGTTGTTGAGACAACAGACACTGCTCTGCGCCATCCCGCCATAATTACAACATAGTGGGGATATGTTGAGCCTATATTTGAACAGAGACTACATACACACGCCTGCGCCAATTCAAGGTCCACTTATCAGTCCTTTCTGGAGCTTTCGAATGTCTCACATTATGTTTAACTAATGGTGCTCAGTTGTCAGTCAGAAGGACTGTGGATAGGAAAGTCAGTCAGAAGCTGTAATGATTTCATCTGTAGCACCTTCAGGGCCTCTCATCCTTGTTTGCTCATAAATGAGGCATAGTCTCTCACTGACAACTGAGCAGACACAATCTGCTGATGAGGACCGTGCGATACAGATGAGGGATCCAGGAAAACGTTGGATTTTGGGTTTGGATTTTCCACAGCAAGGACCTAAGTTTCATGCTTATAGTAATATACAGTATTTAATTGACTGTTCCATTTAGAACTTATTTTTCAGATCAGCAGATGAAGTACAAAAGAATTTTTAAATTTTATTTTTTAATGTAAGCTCACTGTAGATCAAGTTCCCAAAGGGCACTGTGTCTCAAATGTTAATGTGCGTAATAATAAAGTATTATTCATTAATATTGTACAAATGATTTGTAATGGGTTCTAATTAAGATGTAAGCCATTTGTACCAACAAATGATTCATAGAAATATGAATATGTGATTTGTTTATGATAATTCATAATGAATTGTTTGTTGATGACAGGGATATCAACAAAGCCTTTGTTAGTTAGTCATATAAATGATTTATTTCATTTAAGTCCATCATTAACTGGCAGATTATGGATGACTGATTGGAACTGTGAAGTGTCGCCTTGAAATCTGTCTTTGAAACATCTGTCTAAATAATCCTAAACATTTATCACAACACGTATGGTCTGCAAAATCATACAGCCTTTAAAAAACAATGTAAACTCCACTATTGTGCAGAGAAGCACATGTACAGCATATGTAAAGACAGACCTCTTTAATTAGTCCAGTATGAAATAAAAGCATACTATGGTGGGGAAAAAAGTGTCTACAGAAATAGTTAAATATGTTTTTTTTTCTTTTTTTTTTTCTTTGCGAAAGCTTATGGTCAGTTGGACAGTTGTAACAGTGGGTTTGTGTTCTGTGTGGTTTGGCAGCCAATCATTCATATGCCTCCTCGGAGTTTAGCAGTTTAACACCAAGCCTGTTAAAATGCCCCAGCAGCTGTCAATCTGGCTGCTATCCTGGCCTTGTTAGAACCCAGATAGTGAGAGGGGAGGATTGCAGCCTCTGATACATACACATACCCCCCGTATACTGACAAGCAGACAATGTGCGATGCATTGTGGTCGGAATAACAACACTCTAATGAGAACCACGCTATATACCATGTGCATGGGTGTGAAGGCAGATTGACAAACAAGCGAAGCAGTCAATTGGTCAAGGGTTAAGTGTGGATAAATGAAGAAGGCCAAGGAGAGATTACTTAGCATTCATGTCAGGGAAGGCTGAAACACAGGAGACTCGGAGGAAAATACTCTTGGCTTTCGGTGGGAGCTGGCTGCAGGCTTTCTAATAAAGAGCGGAGCCTATGGAGCCCTTCCAGGTCAAAATGCCACGTGGATCAATCAAAGGCACACAAACCGCACTCCCCTTGGCAAGTCCACAGGTGGTACAAACTAAGAAACACAGTCTAGAAGTCAGAATCGCAGAGCCTAGGACTCCCTACAAATTCCCTTTAATCCTTGCCCTGGCCGGGCTAACAGCAGTGTCTGTGCTTGAAGGGCAGGGTGGACACTCCTCTCACCAGGGTCAAGCTTCCTGCTGCTTGCCCTCGGACCATCCACATGAAAAGTTCCCTTTGCAGACAAATGGGAGGGGGGGGGGTTTCCCACCTTCATATGCTCCTCACAGCTGGGCCACTACTGTTGTCTTCATTGAACTTAACTTCGAAGTAAAGTATCACAAGAGTGTTTAAAAGTTTTAGCTCCTTCTAGTGGGGGCTGTTGGAAATGGCCATCTTTCATTTCATCTGTGTTAATTTAAATGCCACCCCCTTTAAAAAGACAAATCTCTCTATATATTATAATGATACATCCTATAAAGATGTTTAACAGGGTTTGGTTTGACTTCACAGTGACCTGAACATGTTCTCTCTAATGTCAGCAGGATATTTTGAATTACTCCCGTAGTGATGCGTTATATTACTGCTACTCAACAGTGTGCCTATGGTGTTTTCTCATAGGGTATCAGTATAATATAATAGGGGTGGTGTGAATTGTAAATCAGCATTTCCTCTTGGATTCTATTACACTTCGGTTTGCCAACTCAATCTGTGCATCCCATCCAGAGGTTGTCCAAATAAAATGGAGTTGGCTGTTATGTATGTGGTAATGGTCCAATCAAAGATGAACGCCGTCAGCAGAATATTAGTAATCCATCGGGACCAATGCTGCGGCGTCATCCAGTACGAATTTAAGACATACCGTTGCCGCACAGTCAGACACTTGTAATATTTAAGTCTGCTGGTCGTATAAGTGGTTCCATTTTATTTGCGTCTCCTGTGGTAATGTTGAATGTCTCTGAGAATCATTTACAGCATCTTAAAGTTCATGTTAGAAATGATCAGAGAGAACGGCATGTAGGTGAGGTGTGATGACATTAATGCTACTCAGTCCAGCACTGTTAGGAATGACCTTTCCCATTAATAGCACTATTACTTGTGTTTCAGATCACATTAGCTACATGCCCCGGCATCTCGGCGGCTCAATGCTGGAAAGACATTACAAAAATAATAAAGACTATCTATATAATAGATATTCACAATTTATTTTAAGGCACTCAGTTCCAGCACTTAGTCCCTTTTCACAAAAGACATGAAGTATATTCACCTAAAGCATTTTGAGGCTGAACAATGATTGTCTGCTGAAAGTAAATACAAGTAAAAAGACGATTATATAAGAAATTTAGAACAGACACAGAAGAGCATGTGAAGATCACAAGAACATCCTCAACATCAGTTTAAAATGCCTGATCCAGCATGAGTGGTTGGATTTAGATTTTTGTGATTGATTTTCTATGATGTTATTACAAATTATGCACATCTGATTGCTGATTTTTGCAAGTTTTGTATAAGAAGGAGTCAATGTGTTGTCGGGATATAAGAACAACCCTCAAAGATTATTTTTGTTCCGAGACTGATTGATCCATGTGTCCCTTAAGACTTACAAAAGGCCTAAAGGACATAATTTATGTTACACAGACTAAATAGTCTTGCTTGTTAATCTGTATAAATATTTGAATATACACAAGATTATTTTTGTTACATTTTCCATTTGGTAGTTTTCTTGTTTTAATATTTTATGTCTATTAACTGAATATTTCTTCCTTGTTAAGAAGAGCTTCTTCTCAAGTACAAACAAGAAATGTAGAATGGATATCCATATCTAAAATCTAATGTACAGATTGAAAAGTTTTTTTTCCCTTTTGCACTGTTGTACATGGTAATCTGTTTGAATTGCTTTGTTTTATTAGAATCCCCTCTAATGTGTTTTTTTTTTACACCAGGCTTATTGGACACTTATCAAGACTGCACATCTAATTTGCATTTAATCACCGAGGAGTGGAGATGTGCGTGCATCCTACTAGAGGGGTATCCATGCGAGCCTGAAAAACAAAATGGCCATACGTTTGTTTCTACTAATCTCTCAGTAATGTTAGATATACCCTTGAAGATCAAAGAAATGGGGCGTCCTTTGATAAAATATTTATATTAACAATATAGGCACAGTAACTAGCCATATATTCACTATTCTTATAGTGGACATATGGAACAAACATCAGAGCCTCAGATGTCCAAGCCAGCATTTGCAATTCAATATTTTGATGTCATGAAGCAAAAACAAAAGACATGAAAAAGTTACTTTGCTTACTTTGTATTTGCTTGACGGGAATTCAAGTTAACTAATCCCTTATCATCAAATATGAATGGTCGTCAGGAAAGAGACGCCTTTCATTGTGATTCAGGGGTATAAAAAGGCCATCCAAGGTTATTCTGTAAATAATGCCATCTCGCATTACAGTTACCAGCAAGCATTTATATTTCATCTCGGCCGAATCTCAAATGTGTTACCCAGGACCTGTAAAAAGGTACGCTCTGTTTTCCCGCCTGGTATGGATCACAGACACTCAAAATATCTGATGCTAAATAATTAAAACGGCTTGTAAAAAGTGGAGAGAAATATTATTGTTGAACTACATTAATTTTACAACCGTGGATGTGTCTCGCTCTCTTGGCACCAGAGTCCAGCGCACGGTGCAGTGCAGCGCTTGGCAGTTGAATGTGACATTTGCCTGCCTGCTTACAAAACCAAGGTCTCCAGTAAAGGGAGTGGAAAGCTCAGGCCTCCACTGACCCTGTTGCATCTGGTATTTTGTGACAATTCCTGTTTCTCTCTGCACCCCCCCTAATACTTTCTTTCAGTCCTCCCTTCGAGTCTATACAGTGATTAAGTAAAAGCAATCAGATCCTCCTCAGCGCTGAGACATGTCAGCCCGATCAATAAAAATGATAAACTCTTAACGAACGCCACTCCTCATCCCGTCTAATTCCACCACTCCTGCCAGTGCGTGCACAATAATGCCATTTAATATTTATTTACACCCTGTGAAAATCAATAAATAGATTTTAAATAGAGCTGGAAGACACCCGTTTGCCCTTTATCGCTCTTTTTAATGAAGGCTTTAGTCCCTTTGGAGATTGGAGGGGAATTTTTAAATGAAATGAAATGCACTTCAAGCATTTTGGGGTAGAAAGAGAGTAGATTGAACTAACGTGCGCGTGTGTGTGTGTGTGTGTGTGAGAGAGAGAGAGACAGAGAGAGGGAGTGAGCACGTGCATGCAGCTTTAGCTGACACTGTTTGCGGCTACACAGAGAAGGAGAGAAAGTCTGAATCAGGGCTTTCAGTAATCAGTGTCACATTGTCAGGGAGGCTGCCTTTGACTAATGAGAGGTGCTGACAGCCTGGCTGCATACTCCCTTGGCTCTGCTGAGTGGGACGGATCTGTTTCAGGGCCTTTGTCAGGTTCATTCTCCCTCTGCTCCCCTCTCTCTCTCCTCCTCTGCCTCTCTCTGTTTCCTTCTCTTTCTCCCTCCGAGTGTCAGGGAGAGCAATGACCGGTGGTCAGCCCCAAGGACGCCTCCTGGCATTCTGCATGGTGACAAATTGACCATGGGGGACAAGGTGCCTCAAAATTGCCTCGGAGATGAAGAGGTTTTGAATGCTCCGTTCTCCCCCTAGGACCGGAAACTGCAGATCTTGTCGGAATCGCAAAGACAGGAAAGAGAGGGGGAATGTCACAATGTCCGAAAATAAGCAAAATAGGAAGGGAAAGGTAGGCAGGGCCAATATTGGAGCTGAGTGAGTCTGGGATTGATAGAAAAATAAAAAGGCTGTATTGAACAACTGAGGTGACATAGTCACCCATTCAGCATGTTGTGTATCAAAGGATGAATCCTGCATTGTGTGAAGCTCAGCTAAAATGCAGGACAGATTACCTCTATGGGGTGCGGATTATCTTTTAAAATCACAAAACCACCAACTGGGTGCAACTTAAGCATTTCCTAAACACAGATATTTTCTGTGAATCCCACATTCTTCATGGAAAATTCACAGAGTGAATCTGACCTTGGCAACAAAACACATTTGAAGACAAATAGATGTCACCCTGTAAGCAGTATTTTCTCTCCCGCTGTCCTAGAGAGCTCATGAGTTTCAAATCTGTGAGCGTATGATAACAGAAAGATTGAACAGTGTCTACAAAGAGATTCAACGTTAGAGGGCTGAGTCAGATCAATACTGCAGGTATTAACTGATCATTCTTGTTTACAGTCAAGTGGAACCCATCTAGGTGTTTCTTGAAGCACATGGGATCGATGGAAATAAAGTTAGAGTGGCTTAAAAATTCTCGGACTCCCCACCTGGAGATGTCAGTCACGGAGGTGATTTGTTGGGGTTTCATGCGGCCCGCTTTTGAAGGTATATTACTGTTCATAAGGTCTGTCTCTGTTGCAAAATGCAGTTACCTTCAACAGCACATTTGTCAAGTACGTTCAAAGTGCTAATCTGACACGGGCGCGCACACACACACACACCCAAACACACACATTTGTTTGTCTGCATCCCTCTATTTAAATTCCAAATTTTAAAACAGCCGTGACACCAATCAACACCAATCAAAATGCCAAAAGCAAAGAAGACAACCCACACAGGCACTCTGTCAAGCGGTGTGTGTTCACATTATGGGAGCTTTTCTCACTCCAGTCGTCTTAGCTGGCTGTCTCCAGTCAGGCCTACCTTTGAGCTAATCAGGCCGTCTCAGTTCCTTAGATGCCCCCCCTGGGACAGCACAGCCACCAGCACACTTAATTGGTTCATTTGTTCCGTCATGTTTTGCTGAGCAGAGACAGAACGGGAGGAAATGCTGCAGTGGAACCATTGTCTCCACGCTCGTCTCCAAGGATAAGAGAAAGTGACACATGAATGCTCTCCCAGATAGATAAATAGAAGAATGGAAGTTAGATAAAGTGTCTAATGAAAGGATGAAGGTAATTCATTTTCTTGCTGCAGAGCGAAGGTCCTGTTTGATTTAATGTATGTCCATCGACTGAGATAAGTTTAACATGGAGAACTGAGCAGCGGGAGAGATATACTCACCATACTTGCGAGATCCAATCTCTCGGTCTTTGTCTTTCGGTGTCTTTGTCTCTCCTCACCACACCTGAAAATACGAATACACGTGCAGGCACACATACCACACAGCAGTGATGCTGAACCAGATGCATCGTTTACCTAAAGAGAGACTCTTACAGTTGTCAGGGGGTACAACTATTATAGCTCAACTTGTTGAGAAAGAATAACAATAATTTGATTAAAAGATATATACCCACCTACTGTGTCAAATGTAACAGCAGTACATTATGTGTCGTGAATTGAAAAAAGTAAGCTTAAAGTGACAGACAAATAAATGCCATAAATAGACAAATATATTAATAAAAAGTTAAATGTTAAGGATAAACTGTTCATATAGTCAGCTGCTGTAAATGTAATTGATAATAATTGGTTGAAAAAGCTAAACCAGTGGCTAAAGGTTTGACTAAAAGTTATGGATACCGATTGAAACAACCAGCTAAAGTGGTGTCCAAAAGTAATGGATGGTGTAAATATCTATATACAAAGTTCAAATACACAGATACATTTAATGCATTAACTGTTGAGATAATCAGCTGCTGTTAAAATAATGGACCGTATATCCCCCTGCCTGTTAAACATGCCTCAGGTTTGTCCTTTATCGACCTCTACCGCTGTTGGCTCCACACGTGCACACAAAGAAACACACAGGCGCAACATGCTAAATTTCTTTCACTTAAGGTGGTGACATAAATGAGAGTTAGTGCATTATAACACAGCCGCATAGAGAGCTCCGCTGACATAGTGCCTCCGCATGTGCTCCCCAAGCTTATCACTCCCATCTGATGAATGGGGTAGATTGGATTGGGAGGCAGGCGCGGGGAGAGAAAGGGGCAGGGGGAAAGAAGAAAGGGGAGACTGGGGAAGGAAAGGGAGGTTGGGGGTGGGCAACCAAGGCACCATGCAGCTTAATTCTCCCATGCCTGTTCCTAAGATTATCTGCCATGATTTTCCAACATAAAATAAAGATAGATAAATAAAACCCAGAACCATACTGAATGAATAACAATGAAAAACCATAAAGGCTTCTGGGCGTCTCCAAGTAATTTATTCACCATTTGCCGGAATACCTGGAGCGAGAACAATTCGGTGGAATTGAAGGATGAAAAAGAAATAGAACATTATGTTGTAGTTGATGGGTATAAAATTACATCTGCCATTAACTCTAAGGATAATACTAGCATGGTGATCAAATGATGCCTCATCAATATTGATGATTATGTGGCGAAAGGAAAAACAATGGCACCTGATTAGTGATAGAGGGGCCTGATGCTTAAGAGCATGCATCAGCCTTATTTTCTGATACACAAACTCTGAGTTTTGCTTGAAATGGCATCAGATCCCCGCGGGGATTTGCGGTTCCCCAACTGATGTGTTTTTGAGGGGGAAAGCGCCACCTGCTCACATCTGCACATAAAATCTGTACAGTACTTGAAGCCAGGCATATGTAATGATGGTAATTGTAGGGCCACGCACATGTCGATGACTCTGTCCCGTGAAATGAGTGCTGTTCAAAGGTTTATCTGCAGAAATCCGGGTGCCTCTTGTATAAAATTTTCAAATTTACATCACGCTCAGTCCGCAGCAATCAGACAGATGGGCCTTAACTGAGATTGCCTCAGGATCAACCTGTCACCCAGCTCCGCTCTGCTTCTGCTTCTTGTTCTCTAACGCCGATTGGGTTCATTTGAGGGAAACTGCAGCAACTCAAAATTAGACAAGAAATGGGATAAAAAACAACCAAAACAAACAAAAAATAAACCAGAGAGGAAACCACTACACCTCCTGTATCTTTCCACATGTCGTTTCTTGTCCTATCTGCACTAAACTGAATCCAAACCCGAAGATTAGTACTGTCAGTGAGGAGATGACACACTGCACAGCGCAGGGCTACAGAGCATGATGATAGCTAACACACTCACACAGTGACAGATGGATCAGTACTAACCAGCAGACACCATTAAACTGAACCTTGTGGTGCTGAGTGGAGTAGCTAGTGCAGCGAACAGGACACCTCCACCACTACTCATAGAGGAAAGCGCTGTCAGCCGGCTCTTTAATGACCACTTACAGCAGAGGGATGGGCAGAGTCCAGCTCGCACTCTCCCACCTCCAGCAGGAGTTATATGAAGATAGAGCCAGTCTTGGCTTGTTGCCCTGCCGTCACAGTCTCTGAGTCCGCTTTGCAAGTCCCACGTCTGGGCAGAAGGATGGCGAGGGCTGGGGCCTGATATCTGGAGGCTGGGCAGGGTCTGGAGCAGCGCTGAGTTATACTCCAGAGGAGCTCTGGTTAATGGAGGCAGGTCACATGGACATCTGTTTCTGGTGAGCAGCGGAGATGGGGAATGAGAGAGAGAGAGAGATTAGTATGAAGCAAAAGGGGAGCACAAATTGCATATAAGCAAGTGGAGGGTTACCGTACAGTAGCTCGCACACACACACACACACACACACACACACACACACACACATGCAAACGCAAACGGAGATCTCTCGCACATCTTTCTACAAACCACTTTGGAATACAAACTACCTCATGCAGATTAGGGGCACCGAGTGCA
>JAOXYL010000065.1:18786504-18796855 GCA_028564955.1 Terapon puta | reverse complement strand
ATATGAACAACAGCAGCGGTGGCAGCAGCAGCAGGAAGTTGCACAGCTTTTTTGCTCAACTTCAGTCCTCGAACAGCCAGGTGGCAGATTCTTGAGGAACCATTCACACTCAAATTCACACCCACAGGAAAATAATCTTCGACTTCCTTCACTTAAGTTCTTTGAGCTGTATGAGGAAACCGAGCTCTCGTCCTCTCTCTCCTTCTGGTCGGTCTGGCTGTTTCGCACATCAAAATTGAGCCCAAATGCACCTCATTGAAATGAATGGATGGCAATTTTTGGTGTGACCACAAAGTCATGGGTCAGAGTTCATTTGAAACGGAGGCACAGTCATTTAAGGATTCACCTTTCTGTTAGAATGGCCACAGCGGACTCGGCAGGTGAGGATTGGCGTGACGAGCAGCTCTCCAAAGCCTCTTGTAACACATTCATGCACATTTTTCTTTTGGGCGCAGACTTGCAGTCGAGGGACCAAGCCTTCAAAGACCCACGAGGGCTCCATCTGCGATCGCAACGATTCCATCTCTCAGCCTAGGTGGTAATGCATTTGCTTCACAGTAAACAGGGTTTGACACTGTTGCTAAACTAATGTTTCATCGGGCACTTGATCTCACCGTGCGAGTGAGAGTTTCACTAATGTACATTGACATTGCTATATATGAACACCACGCTTCATCTCCTGCTTCCAGTAATGTATGTGAGCTAGCGAACATTACACATTCAGAATGTATTTGCATCACTACAGTGACTATGGATACAGCGGCAACGTACATGTAAGATCAGCTTGCGTGTAGACGAGGATTGCTCCACTATGATGCCGCTGTGTGACACAGTGTTATTGTGGCAGAGGCTATAGATATGATGGGACTTTGGATACGTATTCAAAATATCCACTCATTTCATATCAATATGATGCAATGTGTACAAGACCTGACCCTGACCCAAATCGAAGCATAAACATCAGAAGATCTGCACAGTGCCTTCATTTTTTTTGGTAATCTTATGCTGACTTGTTTTGCACACAGACCTCTCAAGAGAAATGAGATCATACGCAGAGCTGGCAGTTGATTAGATGGATTGATTTCCTGTTAAGACTCTGTTTCCTAATGACCTTATGAATCACACATAACACACTACAAACTAATAAACAAGCAGCGTCATTTGATTTTCAGTCTGTGGTGGTGTGCCTTGGCAAGAGGCAGAATTCTGGAAACCCTGGTGCATTTGATGCTTCCTGTCAGACGTGTGGATAAATCTAAAGCTGAGTGGGATGAAGATAACAAGGTAAGGCAATGGACTGGCATCATGCCACTTCATCTTTCACTCTCTGTCTTTCTGTCTTTTTTCCAATCTCTCTCTGTCTTTACTGTATCATTCTCTTTCACCCCTCTTATCTCATCATCTATCTTTTTGTCAGCTTTCCCCCTCTTTTACAATGCGGACACATCTGTTCAGTCCTTTCACCGCCACTGTTGCGCTGTGAGCGATGTTGCCTTAAGCCCTGAAACATCAGAGGAGCCAAAAAGCAGGACAATAAAAGAGAATATATTCTTAGGAGCCCTCCAAAGGTTCTTAGCCACTGCCCACAGATAGCTGTTAACATCATTTTTCATTGTTGGAAACATTCCCCTTACAAGGAGAAGTCTGACTTTGTAAAAAGTGATAAACCTCTCTAACTTCACTTTTTCCAGGCACTGACTGATTTACAGTAATTCTCTTTATTACAGGGCTGCACTCGAGACAAGTTTCCGGACTGGATTACAATTGCACTTTTACAATCAACCTCACTTCAGCAGTGTTGTAAAATAGGACCGATGGTACGGCTTTGAGGTCATTCAACTGATGTGCAAGGGACCACTTAACATCACAATTTAACCTTGTTTGGGTAAGCGCGTCTCCCCTCTTTCTAAGATGAAAAGCGATTAGGCAATACGACACCTTTGCCATCCCTTAATGCAAATCTTCCATTCAGCCCAATTAGCCTTTCTTCCAGAGCGCACACTTCTATTCAAGCTGTCAGCTGGAGGAGCTTTCGCCTTCACAACCTGTGTTTGAGCTTGAGGCCCAGTGAGGAAGTGCCTCACTCAGCCCCGGCTACTGACTGCCAGACAAGCATGAAGGATTTCAAAATGATGAGAAGTGCCTCTCTGAAATCTGCGACTGAAAAGTGACAAATGCAGGGAAAATGTCACAAAGAAATACTTAGGAAAGACTGGGGTCTCCAAGTTTTAAAAGTTAATAGCAAAAGCCTCTGCTGTGTTTTGCATAACTAGGATTTCACTCATATGAGGTACTGCGTAACTCATGTCTAATGTCATTATGTTTATCAGGAATGACTAGTGCAAGGGAACACAATTTGAAATTCAATTATATGACAGTTGCTTACAATGTGACTTTCATAATTTGTGTGATTTCATAACTTTATGGGCCAGGTGGGGGACAGGAGGCATGTACCTCTTTCCACAAAAGGAGAAATAAGACTTTGCATAACAAAAACCCACTCCTTCCGGTTACCCAAAAAATGATTCATTTAATGTCACGTTTCACCTTCTTAGCTGGCTTGCCAACATGAGCCCCTGCTGACTGGTTTTGATCAGAGCTGGAGGGTGTGTGAACCTCTCAGCGTCACTGTGAGACTTGAAGCCCGCCGCATGCATTCGCCAGGGCTGCACCAAATGTTGCTGCTACATGTGTCTCCTTTGTGGTGGGATGTGGGGGCTTAGCTCGGCTGAGTAACGAAAGCAAAGTAATGAATAATGTCGCTTTTTACATTTGCTGTTGAGTAATATGTAAAGGAATGGAATTACTTTTAGAAAAAGTCATATAAGAACATGATTCCATTTTTCATCTGCCTCGATCAATGCTGTGTGCTTGTTAATAACCATACCGAGGTGTGTTAACACTGTGGTGCCAGGTTCATGCCTTTATTCTGCTTAGTTAAAAGTGAATTTTTGATTAAATGAGCCATTGTTGTAAGTTCTGGACTCGTGCATGTCTTCCCTTAAAGCTGGTTCTTTCCATCATGAATGATTTTTTTCCCGGCTGTGACCTTGTCGGCACCTTGTCTGTCTGTCAGCTAGCTGCACTAAAAAGGCTAAAGCAATCTGGCAGCCTCCCCCGGATAAAAGGGAGGGGTGACAGGAGAAACAAGGGTGGAGGAGGGATGAGGGAGATGTGACCTTTCGACTTCCAGAGGATTGTTTTTAGGTAAACAGCCTTTCAGAAACGAGCCAAACGACAGGTTGGCACACACTGTACCACAGCAGGAGACTGCATGCCTGATTTCAGCTATTTATACAAGAGACTTCTTCTCAATCATTTTTTTTTTCTTTCATATTCTCAAATATTTCAGGTGCATGACCTAAAATGTTGAATACAGCAGTGTTTCTGCAGTGAATACTAGGAATCAAGCCAACTTTATTGCAAATACAAAAAATGCAAAAAAGTCCACCTCTTCGGTATATAGCGTTTAGAAGTTTTTAATACTGGCTTTTCATCCAAAGAATAAAGCTGAAAAGCAACACAGGAGCATGAAAAGCCTGCAGTTGAAAGTGAAGAATAAGACATCTCCTGACTAAATCTTTTATTTATTAAAAGTCTTTAAGTCTATTAAGTCTTTGTAAGTAATTTGTGATTTCGCTCATTTACGACCTTGCCGGAATATGGCACTTTGTCCTTCTGAGTCAAACACAATGCATACTGATGTTGTCCTGCCTTACCAAGGTCAGCGCCGCAGCACTGGCGGCTAATGCCACAGCTTTTGTGATGTAAAGGCAGTCTTTAAAAATGCAGCGAGGTCTCCATCTGCGAGTGGCGGGGGGTAATGAGAAAGGCTCAGGAGAGGTCACCTATATGCACGGCATCAGCGGTGATGACTTTATTGAGACACAAAACAAACACACGCGATCGCTCCCTCCGCTTTCTTTCCCCCTCACACACACACATACACACACACGCACACACACGCAGGTCGAGCGCTCCCTCAACCAGAAAGGAGACTGAGATTGGAAATAAAGACCATCCTCTGTGTCTGAGGACTGTGAATGGGAGCAGTAATGTTTTCAATTTGAGCCCTGAGAGCAATAATGGAGCTCATTCTACACCACCTAGATACTGTAGTACTGTTCGCCTTAAAGCTTTAGGATTCCATCATCCCTCACTCTCTCAATTCCTCTTCCTTTTTCCCCCCTCTCTGTGCTGTTCATGAAGGGATTAATTTGTGGGATTAGAGGACGGGGGGTCTTGTAGAGGAGTAAAAAAAAAAAAGAAGAAAAGAAGAAGAAGAATTGTGTAAAGAAAAGAAAGGGGATAAATGGATGAAGAGGTGAGGGGCAGATGAAAATGCCCGTGTTTGACTCTGGGTGTTATTTCAAACCCCGGCCCTTCATATTTGAATGACACCTGCTCGAAGCTGTTTCACTCATTCACACTGTATAAGAATTCAATTTCACAGCGGAGATTGAGTCTCTCGGGCAAGTCGATGTCCTGCATCTCTTAGCTTTAACATGCCGAGAAGTGATTCGCTCTTCCTCTGCTGGGGAAGAAAGGGTAAATTCATTTGGGTCATGAAATGCAATCCAGGTTATTGTCTCAGCCACTGAGCTTCCACAAGTATCCTGTAAAAGACTTTTAAACACTCACCGGGGAAATAACGTTGCGAGATCTAACTGCTCAGCGAAAGGCAATTGTGAAATATTCAAATCTGAAAAAAACATGATTACCTTTGTTGACTTGAATATATTGATATTAGAACGGCTTGTGTATCCTTGAAGACTGCTATGTCAGTGCTCGGTGAAAAGGATTTCAAAAAGCGCTGAATTGGTACCAAAGGTGTCATAATAACCCGAACTGAGAGTGAAAACTTAAGATGGAAACTGGAATGTCATCAAAAAAAAAAAAAAAAAAAAAAAACTCCCAAGGACGGCGCAACACTTTTTTTGCAAACAGCAAAGCAAATCCCAATGTCATGGCTCCACGTCTCCATTCATGGCCACATCTGACACAAGCGTGAGCAAGTACAGGGACGTGGCAGACCGTCTGACCTTTAAGTAATAGATCTAAGGAGACAAAAGTGTGAAAAAAAAATGCTAAAGAGAGAGAGATGTAAGGAGGAAGAAGGAGAAGCGAGATCAAATTCTTTTCAATGAATAGACGATGACAGTCCCCTTCCTCAAAACACAGTTAAATCTGCGTGTCTGAATTTCTTGCTCCATCAATCAGAAACAAAAGCCCAAGTCTGTGCAGACAGATTTAACCGCTGGTGCTTTTCAGTTTTGCCCTTTATGTCCATTTCTCACCAAACAAAGAGGCATCGGGGTATCATCAAGATTCGCATTTGTGTATTTTTCATGGCCATCAAATAACAAAGACGACGCGTCTGCATCCCTTCGTGCCTATCATTGTGTCGCCAACAAGTTAATCCCTTTGCCTGCTTGGCTGTAAAAGCTGTGATGTTTTTTATGCACGCTGCGGATTGATGCCCAAACAGACAGTGAATACACGTAACTGACATATTACTGCCTCAGTCTTAAGCATTCTCCTAATGTTTTGAGCACATATGCATCTCGCAATCTGTGCAACAAATAGTCGCGGCGTGTTTCTGTTTTCTTGAGATCAAAACAGTTTCGGATTCACCTCCTTGAAGTGAGCAGGAATGATTCGGCAGCTGAAATCCTTTTCAGTCATTAACCTCAAATAATGTAGCATAGCCACTTAATGCTAGTGCTTGAGCTAAAAAGCTGTGATTAAAGAGAAAAGCTGAACAGATCAGCTGATGCTGCTGATGAGGGACTGATGTCCTTGTGCATGCTTGTGTCATAAGCCGCAACTATTTTAATAGCGTGCCAATATCGGAAAGATAGAAAGGAGGACTGATCTTAAGCAGTAACCCCATCACTGGACTGTGACATGAGGCACAGTCTGAATGGACAGCGAGGACACAGCCACCGCCCCTGTATGTGAAGGAGCCCTTATGTAGGTTCAGTACGGCTTATCATCAGTCAGTTCAAACAGAGACGCCTCTCACTGATAAGATTATCATGGGCTAATTAGGCACTTACCCCATTATTAGCCACTATAGGGATGGAAAAAAACAGCAAAACTCTGTCTTTCTTTTAGTATAAATTATTTTGGGAGAGCAGGAGGGGGCTTTTAACTCATTCTTATTGCAAATTCATATTCTAATTCATTCTCCCCTCGTGAGATTCTTTTAAAGAAAGTCAAATAGTTTCATCAAAAGAATGCTTTTCATGCGGGCCAAGGGTCAGAAAGGTGCATTTGGCCACATGCAGACACAATTAGTGCTCATTAAAGATGGGCCATTATCTCTCAAAAGAGCACGTCACTCTTCCCAGCAGCCACAATTCTCCATTAACACAGAGAGCAGAGCCGCAGGAAAGTAAGATGTGCAATGTAAGGTTTGCTTGTAATGCAACTTCACCTTTTTTTCAGGTAATAGGGTGAGATAAATGAAACATGTTGACCATGCCCGTGTGAATAACCAGAGCGTACCCTCGCTGTCACGCTGAACTTTAACCGCTCACCAACAGTAGATTAACTTGTTTTAATATTGCAGCAACCTCATACCGTCCATGTAAGGCCGTAGCCTCGGCTAATACAATTTGTTTGTATCATTTGGGATCCTCTTCGGCAGCTTCAGAGACGGTGCCTGTGCCCATTTCATTCAAACGTTCAAATGTAAATGGGCCACACCATTTTGTACTTTTGACAATCGCTAATTCCACTTCTAATGAGCAATTTGGCTATGTGAAAATGATTGTCCCATTAACAAGATAAGGTTTAAATGAGGATACAGCATCTGGAATCTTATATGCACTAATGGTGAAACTAATTGCATCAGTTCGGTTTGGTTACATTATTTTTTCCGTTGTCAAGCAGCGGGCCCAGTGAAAATATTAATAAAGCTGAAGAGTGCCTCGTCGTTAAATAAACATGCAGTTCTGCCCCTCTTCACCAAACTAGTCATTTTCAGTCCCTTAACTATTCCCATCAGTGGGTTTTAAGTTAGATTTATGATACCCAGTTGTCGCCATATAAAACTTGATGAAGATATTTGAAAATAGGAGAGAGGCACATTTCGTGATTGGCATTTGTGATGGGAAAACTCCTCAAGTGAACATGTGATACATATATTGCTTATTCGCTCTCATCACACCCATGAAAATCCTATTTACCCTGACTTGACAGCTCCAAGGACCATCGCAGAGAGCGATGGCAGCTGTTTATGCCTGCAGAGGATAAAGGTGATTTGCAAAAAAAAAAAAAGAAAAAAAAACCCAAACAGATGCACCTCTTAAGTGCTAAAAAGGGGAGCGGTAATGAAAGCTCGTGTTCATTTAGGCCTCCTGTCCTTTTCCAGCCGAGGCAAAGGCAGGACAGCTTCATCAGGTTTTTTTTTTTTTCCTCTCTCTCTCTTCCTTTTTTTTTTCCCCCCGTCCAGGAGCAGGATGTGTGTGCCAACGCCATGATGGCCGGCAGGTTTATCTAAGCTGACAGAGATGAATCTCCCAGCAGAGGGCCGGGCCTGTTCAGCTGTCCTGCTGAGGGGAGCCCACACCAGGGCTGACATTAAATTATTTCAGGAGGTAATTAGTCTTCTGTTTTTCACCAAGATGCCAAACGCTCTCCAACTCGCGCTCCCGTGCTCACACCTGTGTCGCCGTGTCAGACAGACGAGGGAGGGAGGAGAGATGAAACAAGAGAAATGGACAGAGAGCAGAAGACGTTCAACTTTTCTTGTAAGAACAAAAAGTCATACAGCAAAGAAAAAAAAAGAGCCTTTTTAGACAAGACGGAGTATCTGAGGTAGCAGTTGCCAGGTGTTGATCTTAACAAAAAGTGCTGAAGGAACCGCGGTTATTATTCGGAATAAAAGAGTCCCATCACTCACTTTCCTCCCCAGTTAAATTCTCGGTTTCTAATTTGGTTAATCACGCTAAATTAAAGACCGCGCCGTCTGAGTTGATGACAACAGACATGACTACGTTCGGTGACTCAATCGGCGGAGAGAGCTGCTAAAGATATGATCGCAGCTCAACAGAGGTGTTAGGCTTTGTTTTGCTTTATCTTCCCTCTCTCTCTTCCTGTTGCGCTGTCCCAAACTGGGGCTTTTCTTTTGTTTTCTTTTTTTTTCAACCGAGCATCTGAGGTAAAATTAATGTTGATGCCCTATCAAGGAAAATATGATTTGGCTGTCACATTATGAATATTGTTGCCTTTATGGACTATATTATGCAAAGTCATGCAAATTAGATACGCAGCTATCAGAGAAAACAACCCTTAATTTTGTCCTTCTGCTTTTCTTGTGTTTGCCGTGTAATGTGGTTATGTGTGCTGCCAGCAAATGAAAAGTCACTTTCATGGCGTATTATTTTCTCATGTCGCCTGCTGATCAAGTGGTGCATCCATTACCGCCACTTCATCCCAAGACAAACAAACAGAAAGCCTTTTCATACATAAACTTTCCTGCCGTAGTGCGTGCGGCACAGGCATTTCGAGCACTGTGGCAACTTTCCTAAAACACATAGCCCTGAACCGTAACAGCACTGTTTTTGTTTGTTTGCAAATGAAGCTGTCGGAGTGAAGAATGCCTTTAAAATAATCCCAACTCTCTCTTTCTTTCTCTCCCTCCGTCCTCCTCGCCGGTGAAAATACGTAGCACGACACAGTAGTTTACAGTTACTTAGATCGGCCCGTGGCTCCGTTCCCTCATTCAGTGGGTCATTTGAGGGGTAAAGAGTAATTTACCATGAAAATCCAATTGCTTTAATCTAATTTCCTTTGATATGATTCACAATAGGCTTACAGCCACAAAGCGTTTACCTAGCTGAAACAGTGGCGGTGCCCCGGGGGGACAATTATAGTCAATCTACAGGTACCTGACTCACGATACATTAAATAACCAGTTTCTCCTGCCACTGGATTGGCGCTGGAACGCCGAAGATCAAAAGAAGTGGGAAAATGCAGAGATGCAGAAGGTGACGTTAAAAATTCTGGTTTCGTTTAGCATGTTTGACTTCAGTATGGGAGCGTAACTGAAAGCCTGACCACTTCACAAACAAAAGGCTTTTGTTCATATACTTGCGGGTCATTAGGCAACCATTATAATGCAAATCTTTCTGTTTGTGCTATTGCTGGCAATTCATATACATCTTAGGGAATAATAGGAAGGTTTTATTGGTACTCCCGCAGTAAACGAATGCAACAAATATTTAATAATCATTTGTAACGCACAAGTATAGACATGAAAACACGTTGGAGCTGCAATTACTTTTTATTTCCTGAGCAGGATAACGACTTTGTGACTGGCTCTGGATGGAGCACCTAAATTTTCAATAACCCCCGCTGCTCCAAAAATTACACAGGACACACTCGTTAATCTGTTCAGCCAGGAAACAGCACATATGGTAATAGATTAAAGCGTTTACTGTTCCATTTCTGCACAGAACAATAGATGCATTTTTGGTGTTTTCTTTTCATTCCTTGACCAGAGGTGGAGGTGCAGTGGAGTTGCATGAGCAGTGAAGCTGTGCAAGGGTACGATTTTAATAGAAATACAGTATTATCAATAGGTCTGGTGGAAGCCTGTGGTAACCATGGCCAATCAGCTCCTCTCATCCCTGTTACAAGCAGTTTGCTCTCTGTCTGGTAAACAAACCATGACATTCATTTCATTTTCGGAGAGGCGATTGTGAACTCCTCCAGGACAAAAACAATATTCTTGGTTGGGAGAGTCGCGCCGCATCATTATTTGGCGTCATAAATATGCCACCAAGGGTAGATGGCGCCACTTCCAAGATGTATTTCATGTTTGTTGAGATATTGAAGACCCACTCACCGTGTTTTCTGTTTTTGTTCCAGTTCATTTTGTTGGCTGTCGGAGTCCGTCACACATTGGAGATGCAAAGGGATGCGTAATCAAATGTGTTCACAAAAGCCACTGTCGTCGCTACAACAAGAAAGGTAACTGTGTTTTATTTACATAATTGTATAAAACGGATAATAACTGACAGTAACTCACTGCAGACATTTATTTTGTACACATTTTGGATGTCCTGAGAAAAATAAGGATTCAACTGGCTGCAAGATATCCTGCTGAAAATGACTTGTTTCCTGTCCTGCTTCATTTACAGCCAGCAAGATAAAGCCAATTTGAGCATTTTGCAATGGGTGTTTTCCACAAACAGCTACTGCGTCAACGGTAAAGACTTTTTTTCCTGTAGCCAGGTAACAACACTGTCCAGCTACAGTATGTATGTAGCAGGTGAGAGAAAAATCTGCCTGAAAACAAGCAATTCGTGGAGCAAAAAGAATGTGTGCTCCTTTCAGTGCC
>JAOXYL010000065.1:18733750-18750565 GCA_028564955.1 Terapon puta | reverse complement strand
ATGATTTACATTTTTTTCAGCAATGCAGTTTAATGTATCAGCATTCTGCATCCCTATATAATAGTTTTAACTGTTAGCCGAGGGGTCGACCATTTAACGCTGTTAGATTATATTCACACTGGCCCTTATACATGTTACTGTTTTCAGCTTTGTAATTGATAATTATAAGCTTTTCTGTGGATGGTCTTCACCCTGAATCGGAGCTTTATTAACCTTATAAAGCCAAACGTATCATATTTGATACATGATTTTTTCAGCCCCCCACACGAGCAGTGTGATATTTTTTTCCTGAAAGACCTGATACATAGAATTAAAAATGCTGGAAAATACGAAATAACCAAAAAAGAAATGAAAATGAAGAATGTAGCAAAAATTATACAAATTAAAAATCATATATGCTTTTTTCCTCTACTTTTTTTTGGCAGAACGTTCAATAAGCAATCCAGTTCAATTTTTTTTTATTTTCTGGCAATTATTTCATGATTCAGACTTTACAGGGTTAAGGTGCTGCTAATCCAATCCAACATTTCTGACTCTGATTCAACTGGCAAATCATCAGTTTGGTTTTTATTGTGAAGTCACAGAGGTTTGAGGTAAACGTGACGTTTATCCACATCTACATCAGCCTCCAAAACAATATTCACTTCAACATTTATTGAAAAGTTCAGTTTGAACTGCAGTTGCAGCTATGAATGACTGAGTTTCAGTCACTACAGCATGACTTTGTTTGGTTACACTGCAAACTAAGGAGTACTATCTGTAGTAACAAATCACACTTACTGTCACCGCCTGTAACCACAGGTGTCATTAAATCATCTAGGACCAAAATCTTGAGGATTACTACTATGACAACATGTATGAACTGTGTGTTTTCAGCATGTGCATGTTTTGAGTCATGAGTATATGTGAGTCCTCATCTCTGGTTGCAGGTACATACGTGTGACACTATTCAATTCTAGTGCTTTTAATCAGCATATAAATTCCATTTATTACTAATATTTTTTTACTTAGTTAAAAAAGTGCAAACCTCACACTGAAAGTAAATATCGGTGCACTTCAGTGGAATGTAAAACTGTAAACTGAAAGAGATGTAATATTTGTGCCTTAACATACCTATCCACATTTCAGATTTAGTGAGGCAGACAATTTACGTCTGACTAGACATATAATTTAATGTAATTTTGTAGAATTCTGTAACATTTTGTGAAAGTTGATCTCAATTCCATCTATTTCCTTCCCTCACCCTTCCTGATCTCATATAATTACGAGCCGTCAATGAGCACCTTCTATAAGATGGTTCAGTCTGACAAAGGCAAGACAGGACGGCGCAATCACATGCATTAAGTTGGAAAATGGCACAGCCGAATGTATGCACACACACACACACACACACACACACACACTGTGGAGTTATCTGTCCCCTCCTGTTATGTCTTGTCTTGAGTTGTCGTGACGACCAGTTTCTGACGTGCATCACATCCAATATCATTCCACTTCTTTGACAGGATGCATTATAAATGAGTACACAGAGACACACGCATGCGCACACTCTCACTGTCTCCCTCTCCTTTCTCTCCTCTTCCTCTGATCAGTCTTTGGTATGTTTTTGGTATGAAATAAAAAGGTTAAGTAGACAGAGAGACAAAACAAGGCTGAATGAGGGGAACTTAATGACGCAGATAGATGGAACAGGGACCTGGATCTTGACAATAATTTCATATATTACAAAAACAAGTCAGATTTTCTAAATCAATGTAAAGCCATACGTTGGTAATAACTGGCACAGGAGACCATAACTAGCTCATACATGTCCTGGGAAGTTGGTTTCTAAACTGAGTTGGATGGTTACAACATTTGATAGCTCGAATAGTAGCTTAGCCTGGCTTCCTTGTCTTTATAGTTGGTGTGACATCATGTTGAGATTTTTCCATGGCAGCCGCGACAGAAGTTAACCCGATATAAGAAAAAAATATAAGAATGTCAAGTATAAGTGTCAGTTCTTCAAAATTGAGAGGAAGTGCTCCTCTCTTGACTCACTATTCTACCCAATGAAAATCATACTGAAAGATACTGACACTGACTTCTGAATTGATCACTGTCTATAAAACAACTGTAACTCTCGTGCTTTCTCAGGCGCAAACTTCACAACTGGCTGTTTTTACAAAACGTCCTGCACACGTCGCAGAAGGTGTATTTTACTTATTTATTTTACTACTTGTTAACAGCTGTTACACCATCACAATAGCATGTACAACATATTTATGCATGTATCCACTGTCCTGTTCTTACCTGTATCATTACTGTTATCCTTACTCATACATTTACTACATTACTGCTCAACCTGTTTATTCGTTTTATCACCAGTGTGCACCTGCCTTCTTTTCTGCCGTCTTTTAGCCTCTGCATTATTGTATACTTAGAATACCTTCCTTATTTTATGTGCGTATTTCTTCTTTTAATACACATTGTAGGGGCATTGCAGGATTAGGCCTAAGTACATTTTTATTGTTTGAAGATTTCCATTGCAAGGACTGCTGCACTCTAATTACACTTGAACTTTTGTTCTCCTTTGACGAAGAAGATGTACCAAGTTAATTAGTGAACTTCGCAGGTGCTGAAAGGTCGATTTAGTTACCTTTGGACAGAGCCAGAGTAGCTGTTTCTCCTGCTGCTTTTTTCCTACGCTTTCTGCAAAGCTAAGTTTTTGCATTTTGCAAAACCAATCGGTTACTGACTGTTGCTATATATTTACCTTATAGACTTATAGCGCTTATCAGTCTCTTCATCTTTCTCTCAGCAAGAAACTGAACAGCGTCTGAGTTGTAATACACCAGAATTATCCTTTAGTGAAAAGTGGCAATAGTACCAAAATAGTCTGTTATAAATCAAAGTCCTGCAACTAAAATTTTTGCAATAAAAGTTCATAAGTATTAACGGCAAGATATCATGGAGTATAAGAAATAAGAGCACCCAATATTAATCTTTTTACAGCGTCAGCCTGTATAATACACTATATATTTGAATATGGTGCTCTCCTGCTGGTGTAAAGACAGCACAGTGTAAAAATGAACACCTCATAATCCTTACACACATACAGTAAATACAAACTGGCAGACTCATTAACAACCATCAATGGCATCAGTGACAGGATGAAACAATGATGAACTGAGATTAAACTGGCTCCAAACAGGCCAAGAGGTGCTTCAGGAGGAAGACTGACCTTGCTGAATTAATGGTAAAACCCTTATTTTTTTAAAGCTCTCTTGTGCATCGGTTAAACAGACATACAGACCTGGCAGCTGTTCGAGGTACAGCCCTCAAGTATCTGCAGGTATATTTCATGTAATCGGAGGAGGAACTGACCGGGCTGTTTTAACAGTCGGCCTGGGTTTGATGGAGTGCGGTGAATTTGAAATTAGTTCGATGTGAGTAAAGAGCTTAATGCCTTTAAAAACCCAGCGCAAGGATATATGGCCGTGCCATCTATCATGTGTGGGAGCCTGCGTGTGTGCATTAGCGTATGTGTGTTTGTGACAGAGAGGAAGTATATGCTCATGTGCAAGGAGAGCTCTGTTTCAGCTGTGTATGTGCGTTAGAGAGACAGAGAGAGTTCATGAAAATGCGTTAACCTACAGTATGAGTGCATGCACGCTCATGCACACATATACAGAGTCGCACACACACACACACACACACGCACATTCCTTCACTAGACCAATATATCACTGCACTCACAGACCAAATGAGGCAATCGCTCAAAATTATTTGCATATAAACTAATGAAATATTACTGGGTGAAACTCAGTTGAATGTTAATTACAAAGGTAATGCACTATTTGCTGATTAATGGATCGTCTCTCTTTTGGGCAAGAGATGGTACGAGCGTGTGGATGATCGGTGGGGGGGGCAAAAAAAGGTGATTCCAGTGAATGGAGGTGCGCAGGTGTATGGAAAATGCATTGCTTCTGTAGAACAAGAGAAAACCGCGCAGGAGGGGCGAGCGAGGACAGCGGAGGAGAGGAGAGGAGAGGAGGTGGGAGAGGACGCTTTGTTGGGAGGCAAACAGTTGTGTTAAGTTGAGTGGACATGGTCACACGCCACAAACTCTTGTTTTACTGGAGTGGGTGAAATGAAAATGCATTATTCATTTATAGATCATTAATTATGAATCCACCAAAAGCAGGACGGCATGCCGAGGTGTGAAGTGTGCAAGTCAAAGCATTTTTGCTGAGGATACACATTACATATTTCATCTCGCTGTTTGACCTCAGAGTTTTGTAACAAGCTCCTTGTGATTCCAAAGAGTTGAGGCAGTCAGAACAAAGAAGATAATAACCGCAGGACTACATGGCCCTCTTAAATATGTACTACATCCATCTCTAAAGAGTGAACACTCTGACATTGGACTAACCCTTTTAAGAACAGTCTTGAGAAATTACAGCATTTTGTCTTTTTGAATTTACACTCATGGTGGTATTGATGTATAATGTTTTGGGGTTTTTTTTATAACGGTTGCTGCACGGTTTAGTAAAGAGAGCAGCGACTGAAACTCCATCTCTGCTCTGATTGGTTGTTTTTGAACCGTGTGTGGTTCAAATGTTAAAGTTCAATGCTTGAATTATGTTATTACTTGTACCATGTTTATCAATTTCATGAGTTCTGACTGAGGGGGGAGTAATAACCTCCAGATTTTTGTGTTCATCACAATATGGCTCACATTGTTGGGCCATATTTTGTAACCGTATTTTTGTTTAGAAAATCCCATGAAAAGACCGAAGAAAAACCATGAATTGTTCCAACTAAAAATACTGCCCTTAAGCAGCATAGCTATATATATAGTCTGATATATTGTGCCATAGACAATTGCTGACCACATGCATATTATTCTGCAGCTGAAAATAGTTCCCTGCAAATGCAATATTATGAAAACTACAGTGCCTCCTATTTAGTGGAAACAAGTTTTTCACTTTTCACAATGATTTTAAAGATTTAAATTTGCTGCATGATGAAATAAAGATAGGGAAATAAAAATGTATTGGGAGGCACACGAACGCAGTGTTTTGGTTTTGGTCTCTTTGTGGCATTTGTTGACAATACAAAAAAAAAAATGAAAGAGGAACCCCTGTCTGATCCTTAAATAAATATATCACTCAACTTAAAATACAGTCAGAGAATCACGCATGCAACAGGGTTTCCAGTTACCAAATCAAAGGTGACAGCTATCAGTCTGGACAGAGAAACAGAGAGAATATGGAGAAAATCAACGGATGGTCTGCTGTCAGGAAGTCTAGATAAGCTAGTCACTCCATCACAGAGCTAAATCCACTCATGCAGCTGGTGCCTCGCAGTTAGCATCACCAAAACCTTAACGCTTCATGAGCTTACAAAAGGTGCTTTAGAGCTGTACACAAACTTATGCATGTGAAATGAGCAGTTTGTCTCCCTTTCCAGACTAACAGACTATGCATAATGCATGCCCCCGTGGCAGCCCTGCAGGAGTGACTGAGAGATTGATAGATTGATTGATTGATGGTGGCAGTTATGACTAATTCATTAAAAAGCTAAAGCTGGCCGTGCATGTCACTCATTTGGGTTGAGGGAGTCCAATGGCCATAGTCTGTGTGGGATGTGTGTGTGTCTGTGTGTGCATGTGTGTGTGTGTTTCTGTGTGCTTTCAAGTGAGACATGTTTAAAGAGTTAGGGTGGACAAAACTTTCTTCTTCATGTTTCATGCTGACCACCACACCACCACTTCTAAAAGAAAGCGCTTCAGTACAGGCACACAAACCACAAGCTGCTCCCAGAATCTGTGGTAATTATACAGGAGGAAAAAAAGTCACGAATACATACGTCTGCAGTTGCCATTAATATGCAGCCAAGTGTGTTTTTATACTTGCAGGCGCTTAACTACATTTACACAGCAATGGGATAACACAAGACAATACACATTCATTGCTAATGTGTTCACCCCATCAAAGTGCATGTTTTTGGTGCATATGCAAAGAGTAACATTTGAGCATGACAGTATGCGCATGTTTGACTATGCATTATTATACACACAACTCTATAGGGGTGCAGTGTGTATAAACTGGAGCAGCACAGTAGTTGCACAGAACAGCTGTGAGCAAACATTGCATCAGACTTTGCAACGAGAAATCAGGGTCGCTTTTATTCCAAGCCGCATTCCCCCCAATAAATGCACAGCAACACAACGTAAAGAAGCGTGAAACAATGTTGAATAATGTCCGGCTCCATAATTCATGTGTCAACAGGATCCTTTGGAGCCGAACAGATCAGAGGATTTTTTTGTGAGCAAATTTTGCAATAAAAGCTAAGACAGATGCGACTGGGGAGAGGGGGAGGAACTGTAAAAGGAAAGGAAAAACAAGTAAAAGTGGAGACAAAGTGTCAAACAAACTGAAGACATGAATAAGTGCAAGAGATCAAATGAATTATTTGTCATCATATATGCAACGCTGTGTCCCAGAAATGACTTCTATATAAGTAATTTATTCTGTCAGTTGTATTTTAAAGGAAACACAATTTGGGATTTTTCCAGGGAACAAAGTGCTTCAATACTGAACGCAACAGAGGTGGCAAAGGTGAAAAGAGGGTCATTGCCACTAGAGCCCCAGGTTTGCATCCAATCCCTGCGTGTGGTTAGGTTTAGGCAGCAAAAGCAATGCGGTTAATGAAATCATTAAATGTGCAGTACATATGAAGCAGCAAGCAGCCAGTCTAGTTTAGTACAAAGACTTGAGACAGCGGGGAATACATACCCAGGCTCTTGCTAACCAGTAACTCTGAATCCCGCTGAATAACATCTTATCTTATTTGTTTGATCCTTGATAAAAAACAGAATCAGAGAATTGAAAATGAGCTGTTTTACAGTAGTTTATGTGCCAAGTTATTTCGTGACTGGAACCAGCGATGTCTTGCAGTCTCTCCTGGTTGCCTGGCTACTGTTACGCCCATATACAGTGTATATGCTCAGGCAGGTTGCTGCTGTCATCCTTAATGTGCAAACATGTTAATGGTATTGATCCTCTTATCTGACTCTAAAAAAGCGTATTTGCCCCAAAAGTCAAACTTTATGTAATGAAAAGAAAAAAGGCGTTTTAATGTCAATAAACTAAACACATGAAACTATATGCATCAATTTTCTCACTTTTTAAATGACTAATGCAGCTGAACAATCAAACACCTTGCACGTGCACACAGCTGAGTCAAAGCCATCAAAAAATGTTTTATTGCTGTGAGTGGACATCACAAATGTTGTCAGTGCACATTTCGCAGACGTGTTAAGAATCAACATTTTGTGACTTTCCATATCACGTTCATCAATAGAATTTCTTCATTATGTAAATAAAAAATACGTTTTCCTTACCATCAAAACACACTGTCAGAAATGAATAATATTCAAAAGTCACTGATAGGAGACAGGGTTGATATACAGCTTCTCGGTGAAGTCACTTTGAACTGTTAGCCAGCTCACAATTTAGATCTGTAACCAACAGCCAGCAACGTCTTTGACATTCCCTCTGTGCGGGGCTGAAGCAGACACACGCGCAATCCTCAGCCTTACATGCAAACTCATAAACACATACACAAACTCTGTCCACGCCTGTGGACTGCTAACTAGCCCAAACGTTCACCAATAAATCAAAGTGTGTCTTTGTCAGCTGGGTGGTTAGACACTAAACACACACCCATGAAAAAAAACAGTTGGCAGCTTCACACACAATTAGGTAGCCTGCAACAGGATCCCTTCGGGTTAAAAGCATCAACTGGCCCGCGTATGGCGCGATTTGTAATTCTCTTTTAAACACAAAAACATCTGCATGAAAGTGGGGGCTTGTTTGGCTGTGTGTGTCTGTTTGCCGGCGCACGCGCTCGCGCATTTGCATGTAAAGTTTTCCTGTCTTCAAAGGAGGAAACGCAACAGAGCCGGGCATACCTAGAGGGAGCGGAAGAGCTGCCGTGTACCAGCCCCTCCAGCCTGCTCTGCATGCTTTATGTGTCCGACGGTAACAATATGTATGCATTTCCACATTCAAAGAGACCAGTGAATATTTGAATAAATTGCAAACTGACAGACCATGCTTTAGAGAATCAGAATGAATAATGTGCAGGGGATTTCTTTTTTTGATAAGTCCAGCTACTTCCATCCTGTTTTTCTGCAAAATTAGGAGATAGAGAAGAAAGGGAAATAAAAAAAAGAACATGATTGAATGATGGATTTAAAAACCAAGGAGACCACAATAAACATGCTAATAGTGTCTTCCTTTTCTAGGTAAAGCCTGGTGCGTGTTTAACCAAAGCCTCGGTCAATTTCTACAAAAAGCTTAAATATTAGGAGAAATAGAACGGGGTCTCTGCTGTGTTTGCCGAGCTAAATATGCAGTGACGCATTAGTATCACAGGCAGCTTGTCTGCTTGATAGCGGCAGACATATCAGTGAAGCCTTGCCTCCAGCAAGACGGAGAGTGAGCAGAATCTAACCATCCGATCTGCTGAGCCTCTCCAGGTGAGCTGAGCTCCAGAAACCTGGCTCGCTGTTGTCTGAGTCACCAGCTGCTACGTTAGCACGCCGCCGAATCTATCCGACACAGAACTGCTGCCTGCTGCTTCAAAAGGCCTTCTTCAAAATATTCCCCTCTGCCTCTCCATCCCCAGCGATCTCTCTGCCACTTTGTACCTGCAACGGCGGGCTGAAAGCTCTCCCTCCGCCTTGTCAAACGCAGAGAACGGGCTTTGAGATGCTATCGCGCACAAGGAAACAGTCGAGCGCGCCGTATTCCGAACAGATGTAGCTCACAAAGGGAGGAATGTATAAAACAAGACAAGTGGAAGAGTTTTGTCACCGAGACAGGGGTGAAATTCGAGGCATCGGTATGCACGAGTGCGTCCGCACGTGCATGCAGGCCCATGCACACATATTGCGTCTTGATTTACAGATGATGATTAGGAACAATGACATTTAGTTTGGTAAATGCCAGAGCCTAATGGGCAGAGTTAAGAACAGTTAATGATGTCTGGTGCGAGGCTCTGCTGACTTAGTGTGAAGACATTAGAGAGACGCGGGGACCTGTTTTCTCAAACAGTCAGAGCTCCATGTTGAGGTGCAATGGAAAGGAAGGTCCTGGAAATAAAACGAACGCTTCCCACCAACTGTTTCCTTGTGCCTCTTTTCCTTTGAGTTAACTATTTGTGGCCTCCTTTGAAAAAAAAAAAAAAAAAGCTGACTCCCCACCATCAACCTCCTTAGTCTAACCGTTTCCCTCCTATTCGGACTCACCTCCCCCCGTCCAATCATTTCCTCCCCCAGTCGTACTCCAGCATAAATCACCTCTCCGCGATAGTTTTAATGGCTTTTTAATGAGCCTAATGTTTTCTGTTTTAATGAACTTCTTACGTCAGCCTTAATCATTTTAGGGGGATGAAAAATGATTGAGAAATGGCCTACATTAATTTAATTTACTGTTCAATCTGCACAGCCCTCTTTACAACCCTGGGAAGGCCGGGGCAAGTGGGAAAGCGGGGAAGGAGGGAGGCACGGGAGGAGGAGCGGAGGGTGGTCCAGTTGGCGAGTGGGACGAGAGGAAAAGATTTCAAAAGGAAACAAGCAGGAAAATGGAGGAAAATGGGTCTGAAAATCAAATAATGAGAGGCCACAATGGATGATATACAGAGGTAAAAAGAGAAGGAGTTTAAAAAGAGAGAGAGAGAGAACGAGAATGGACTGGATGGTGTAGGAGCAGTAATTTATGAGGCCAAGGTATAGGCTTGTTGTTCAGGCTTATCTCCAATTAGGCTGCATTGTTGAGGCCTGCCAATGCTGGTTCCTACCACTCTGTGAGACCAGCAGATTTACATAGCCATTAACACAGCAGGCCCTGAATAAATGAGCACAATATTCAGCATCTGTTGCTCCATGTCAGAGTTTTCTGTCGAGCTTTTGTTGATTCTTGCTCACTCTTCGCTTTGGCATTTTTGTTTTTTTTTTGTCTGTTTTTTTTTCCTTTTACTTTTTGCATCGGTCTTTCTCCTGAGTGACACTCAGGGTTGTCATTTTGCCAGCTTCAAATTAACGGAGCCATAAAGCAGCTGGTGAGGCCTTATAATCTAGGAGCAGACTAGCATCTCTTCCTGTATGCAGTTTGTACATTGGTTTACCCAAGGACACCTTACCTTGCCAGCGCGCGGGGCGAGCCAGCCCTCTGTTTCACTGTGTTGATAGTAAAAGGCTGCGAATATGCCAAGGCTGGCTGCCAAGATTGCTTTGCACTACCTGAGCTAAGTTGTCCTTTACGGTTTGTGTGTGTGAGAGTGTACGGCTTGTCTGTCCTCAAAGCTGGAAGCATTACCATGCACCACTGATTATATGAAAAATCACAGCTGTGGCTGGTTACTATAAGTGCTGATGTGTTTAATGACCCGTCGCCGGATTTGTGTGTAGGTGGACACCAGTCTTGATGGGAATCAGAACGTTAATGCCGAAATGAAACCAAACACATATATTATTCTATCAAAAACAGATGACTGTCGCTCATGACATTTTTTCATATAGCCGTGTACCTATGCCTGCGCATGTTTTCATGTGTGACGGATGTGCCCGTCCTCTAACAGACGGACACGCTGACCCCGTCTCCGCCTTAACACTGACTGAAAGATGAGATTCAGAAAAGGAAAACGGTTCCGCCCCGCCCCTCGGGGTATAGACCAATATGTCTTCCTGTCTGCTTAAGATACTCGACATGCAGATCCTCCACAGTCTGCTGCCCTCACACCATTTCTGTATTAGTATCCACCTGTCTCAGCTCAGCAATCACTTCTGAATTTTTTTTTTTTTTTTTTATTCTGCTAATGTCCAGCCGTCAATCTCCTCTCCTCTGTCCTTCAATCACTTTCCCTTGCCGGTCCCTTCCAAACAATTTCAGACTTGTTTTTGTTGGGGTGCAATCCAAATTCAGAATAAAAGCCCTGCATTTCAGCTGCATGCTATCATTGTCAGAAAACTCAGCACTACTTTGAGTTGTTGAAGGGCTCGGCAAAGACGATTTCAAGTTAGAAAAGCTTGATGAAAAATGAGGATTTTCTGCTTTTATTTTCGTATTCTGAGCTGGTTCTTTTTTTCAGCATCGTTTGGTATAAAGTGATTTGAAAACAGGAGGTATTGTCTGAGACAGAATCAGATTTGTATCAAAGCCGATAAGAGATACTCGCGAAGATACTTGATATTCTGTGTGTTGCGGTCCGGAACATATTGAGCGAGCGAGCGAGTTTTTTTTTTTCTCCCATCATTTGAGTTTCTATTTTGAAGGTTGTGTTTGTAATTGGTCGCGATTGTTTACCGGAGGAATATGATTTCATGAGTTATTTACGATACAACAGGTGGCCAAGGACAGAGACAGGCAGTCGGCGCATCATTTAGCCACGTGAAAATGATGCTATTTAGACGTCTGAGCAGGGGTGTTCATATTAGCGCCGAATGTAACCGAGGGCGTTACCGCACCATTTTAACACCCTTCCAAACACACGTACACATTTCACAGCTGCCTGAAGCCGACCTGAGCTGATTTATCCAGGTCACCAGGCTGCACATGAAACATGTGGCCATAGGCGGGGGCGTCGCCAGGCTATTAGCTCTGCTATGCCCCAGGCTCCTGAATCACACCGTTGATTTACTCGTGCCAAGAATCATACTGCTATCACTGTGCTAAATCGCTCTGCAGTCTTAGAAAACAGGTTGTTTTTACATGTGCAAGTTGTATGAACATTAAAAGTCCTGCAAATAAATAACGACTGTCGTGACCTGTGCAAATTAATCATTTCTTTTTTTGGGATGGCAGCGTTGGTCTGCCGGCTGATCAGTCCACCACATTGGCCCGGGGTTAAATATTTTAAGAATTACTGGATGCATATCATGTCACAACTTTCATTCACACCTGTGTTTTGTGCTTGGTGCTAATGAGCAAATGTAATCATGTATGGCCCTCGCATGGGAACATCTTCAAAGAACATCAAGAAAGTCCAGCTGATTTTCTTTCAACTCTTAGAAATAAAAATGTGAGCATGCCAAATAGCTAACCAACTAATGAACATGATGAAGCTAATGTGGGCATTTACTGAAAGGAACTGTGCAGTGCTTTGTAAATTAAACTCTGTGCTACTACTGGATTGATCGTAACAATCACCATGTTTGGGCATCGGGTGATTCATGAGACGAGGCACCGGAGTACCTCGGGCCAAAAATCGGTGATTGACTTTCTGGCTGCATGATTTGCAGTCTCATGTCTTCGTCACTCAGGTGTTCACTTCCTGGTGGTGGGTGGTGGGGGAGACTGCTGGGGTAGGCCGAGAACATGCTGGAGAGATTATATGTTTAATCTGACTTGGGGGAGGAGGAGGATATCTGGACAGAAAATGGACTGATGGATGAAAGTGATTGCTGAATTAATTACAGCAAGGTTTCGTTTTATCAAGAAAAGTCATTGATGGCCTGAAAATACAGCTAAAAAAATTTGCTATCACGTCTTCGATGTGGTGTAAATATATTTTGAGTGACAAAAAAAACACTTCTCAAACTTTCATACCATTGTACTCCATCATTCACCCATTGGTAAATGTCCTCGCTCTTTGTCATGTTTCTTCAATACCTTCATTAGTTTATTCGCTCTGAATCTTGCTGACGGGGAAGCAAAAGAAAATGAATCAAACGGATGCTGCTGCTCCATCCACCAGGTATACAGCATTTTCTTAGTTGCATAAAACTTACCTTGCCCTCGACTTGTTCGCCATTGCCTTCGCATTTTCGCTCGCCTCATGTTACATTTTCAAACCCGTTCATGTCTTCACCTTCCACACCCTCTGAGCTGACCCATCAGCCAATCCCTTCAAACTGACTCATTATGTAACCATCTCCACATAGGCAGGTAGACCAGACATGTCACAGTCAATCTACTCCCGCAAGACTTTAACAAGCTAAAGTGGATGGACAGGCCATTTCACAGGCCAAGCCCCCACCAGAAAGAAACTAGTTCTGGACAAGCCCTCGCCCGAATGTGTGTGTGTGTGTGTGTGTGTGTGTCTGTCTGTGTGTAGTCAAGCCTGCACACATACTGTATGTGCAAGCACAGTGAGATTTCCCTCGCCTTAGGACACTTACATAAGACTGCCAGAGCAAGACAGGCATGAGATGTGGAAAGACCAGAGAGTAAGGTGAAAGACTGAGAGACAGTGTGTGTGTGTGTGTGTGTGTGTCCATCTGTATGTCTGCCCGTCTGCTTATCTGTCTGGGTATGTGGGTTTCTGGAGGGTAATTAAATGTAATTTTGTCAGCTAACCAGCTCTGGCTCCCTTTTTAGACACAGGAAACCACAGAAGTAGAAAGAAACCAGATGGGTCATGGCCAACAGGGGTGTTTGTGTGTGTGAATTTATGTGCAGGTGGGCGGGTGAGAGAGAACGAGACAGCTCTAATTCCCAGACACCACCCCTTAGGGACTGGAGGTGGAATTGAACATAGTCTAGAAGGGACAGCTTTGACAGCCTCCCTAAATACGCCCAGTAATGTTTTCACTCACACTGGACTGAGGGAGATCTAATCGTAGCCTGGATGCACATTACTGGCACGAAAGCCTTCACGCCGTCTCTGTGCTCATCCAACCCGAGAACGCCAAGGTGGACGCTTCTCTAACGCCGTCCTGGTTGGAACAAAGGGAACGTGTGCACAGGAAATGCAGATTTACAACACGTGTGTGTGCCTGGTGTTTCATGATCAGCCTGGACGTGTAAGTCTTTGTTTTCGAGCCTTGTTTAGTCAGTGCAGTTTTATAGTATACCTAAAGCACTCTGTGGACATGATGCATCACCCTCATGACGAGCCTTGGGGCTCTGCATCCATCCTCATCTGTGAGTAAACTTCAAGGTTTGTAATTCACCTCCTGTCTTTGCATTGCTTTGTTTTGAGATTGTACCAGGGCCATTATGTACTTCGTCAAATAAGTCGCGGAGGGGCCAAGATCATATTTTCAGAAAGACACACACAGTCTCGGAGATGCATGTCATGGGAAATTGCCACAGCTCGGGTAATTTCAATCGATCAAAAAAAAAAAAAGAAAGAAAGAAGAAGAAGAAAGAAACAACTGAGTTTAGTATAGCATTTTTCTACCTAACTACTGTATGTTATGGCTCTGCTGCACTTAAAACACTGTTCCTTTTCTGAAATAACGAGTCTTCATCTTCTGCGTGCAGCACCTGTGTTCACAGGTAAATGTGTCATTAACATCCTCATGAATCATTACTCAGATGTAATCTATTACTCAGCCCACACGACCTCAAAGTTGCCTTTAAACAACTTCAAATCTCAAACAGAGATACTTTTGGTTTTCGGAGGAGCCACGTGAGGAGGCGTTTCCTGACCGTCAGCAGCCTTCATTAGCATAATTAGCCGTGCCGTCCGGCCGCCGCGCACCACTCAGACGAGTCTTGTATTCAGCTGACCAAGAATGCAGGCAAAGTTTGCTGGCAAAGTATAAAAGAGAGTTGACGCAGACTTTGATGTTTGCTGTTTGGGTCAAACACTTCAGATGTCCATTCGGCTGCTCAGCACTTCAGTCTAACTTTGGCTCAAATACCCTCGGACAGTGGAATCTCTCTCGCTCTTTGACTCTTTGAAGTTTACGGTACCCAGCGCCGCGGATGTTGCTGAACAAGATCCCGCACCTACCAGCATTCACGCCGCACGTCACTTTAAGACCTGGAGGACTCTCTCCCCAGGTCTGGTTTGTGCGCTGGCGGAGATTTGCGCGAGACAGGCATCACAACCAGCCCACACACGCTTCTGGATTTACCCCGGTGCAAGGCCAAAGACTGTTTCGCGGAGCACACTGATTAATGCCGCGCGCGAGCCTGATGCTGGCAGGACCAGCGGCATCACTAATGCTTGTTGTTGGAGACACACTAATTAGGGATGTTAAGAGCAAACTTATAAATGTGCCAAGCGTCATAGTTTGTGACTCAGCCCAGAAAATGATGCTGAACCATCTGGGCGTCAAAAAGAGCGTCATTAATGTGGGAACTAATGACATTTTAGTCAGTTTGTTGCCTCTGATGTGCTGTTTGGCGTCACGCTGAGGACCAGAAGCTTCACCCCGGCACCTTCTCACAGAGACCCGGAGAGAAACGATGACACAGGAAACTGAACTGCCAGTCAAGTTAACTTTGGTGGAGACACTTGTTGAAAGGAAGTGAGCAGCATTTTTTTGTATCGCTATTATAGTATTTGTATAGACAATAAACTCCTGCCAGGCCCGGTTGGCACTTAGCCTGTCAGCGTCCACCACCTTCCACTTAGCAGGAGATCAAGAACATAAAGACTGACACCCTCTCATGATGTTTGGCAAGCCAGCAGCAAACCAAACCTCTCTGGGACATCAAGCACCATTGAAACACATTTATTTATTGTTATCATGGACTACTTTTCAGCATTACTAAGTGGGATTTTTTTTTTTATGCAGTTGCACCCTTTTTTATAGTTTTCACTATTTTATTCTGATGGGCATTATTTCATTCTCAGTTCCAGCGCTTGGAGTTACTGAAGCACAGATCCTCAACAGTGGCACAGTTTTGACCCCCGTCCCACCTGCTGAACGGGCCACAGTGGTGTGGTTGTTATGGCTTATTACCATGTATTATCCTTTTTTATTTATTTATTTATTTATTTTCACCGGTAAGTGCCGAATAAGCAAAGTGCTTTGGAGCCACACTGTGGGAAATTAGTTTAAAGGGCCTCTCTTTCTGCCATGGCCTCATATATTCTCTTCACAAGCATTTGTTTTCACAGCACTGTGGCAGAGACTCAGGGTTTTTTTTTTTAATTAATTATTTGCTCTCTCCCCCTCATGCATTTTGCATTATGAATGCTTTCAGACAACAGGTAAGAGTTTGTTCCCCCCCCCCCCCGTAATATATAGCTCCTCCTATATAAAATCCTCTTTCTAGAAACTGCCTGGGAACTTCTACACTCAGATGTATAATATCCATACTAGACCTGTATTATTTATACATTCACCACTGCATGTGACACACACTGGCTCCTGAATCCGTAGCCCTGCCTCAAAGAAGGGCATTTGCTGTTTAAAGTGAAAGGAGAATATCGATTTCAGCGCCAACAGTCTGTCCCCTCGTCTGTCATGTCGTGATGAATAAATTTACACCATAAAGTGTCTTTTCATGTGCCCTCCTGCTGGAAACTACATATAGCGGGAACCAAAGAAGGCTTTCACCTTAAAACTGGCGAGTTTGACGATTCTTCTCTCTCCAGTTTTAGGTCTTATTCCACAAAGGTGGAGCAGTGGCTTTTGATTTTCCCGTCGCACTACGACTGCCTGCAACACAGCGAGGGAGAGAAGAAAGCAATGCCGCCAGAGCCTTGAACGACGCGCAGAAACTGTCAGGAATCCATGCATGACATAAGTATTTTTTACCTCTCTTCACCTATTAATGTCCTGTTGTCTCGGCTGTGAATTGTTTCTGGGCGGTGTACAGCCACAGATGGATCCGCTGTGGGGTTCTGCTGGTGATTCATATTAATGGGCCTGACCCCAATCCCTCCTTTCCTTTTTCTCCTTCCAATCTTTCTCCCCCCTGTTCCTCCCACTGCTCACTGTCTTTCTCATCCCTTCCAAACACCCAGGAGACAGATGGACCAACACTCAACTTCACACCATTTAGCTTTTCAAGGCTGCTAAAAAAGTGTGTGTGAAGAGGTGGAATGAGTGAGTTGGGAAACACGGACTCTGTGTATGTGTGT
>JAOXYL010000065.1:18694024-18733650 GCA_028564955.1 Terapon puta | reverse complement strand
TGTGTGTGTGTGTGTGCGTTATGTGCGCACATAGCTTTGTGTGTGTGGCAGAGAAAGAAAGAGAGAGCTAAAGCGAATGAGCAGACACACTGCCTGCATTAAACATGTCTGCGCGCTTGCACGTTGTTTAGTGCCTGTAGTTGCGTGTTAGGGTGTGTGTTTGTGCGCACATGAGGGCAATGGTGTGAGGACGGCAGGCAGGGGAATGTGGGGAGTAAATGAAGGACTTAGTGCTCTACACGACTGACTGGTCAAATCTATGATGCTACCTTGAGCTTCCCTGGCTGCAGTCAGACACTCCTGCTCGTCCAGTAATAGAGACTGAGTGCTGCCCTGTACCGAGCTGGAGACATACACTGCACCGTCTGCACACAGTGCAAAAGCATTGTAAATTTATTGTATAGAAAAAGTACATTTTTACAACACCAGTTAGAGGCAGGGCATATTGGCAAACATGATTATCATTACTGGCGATAAATATTATAGATTTCACTGGGAATTATATCAAGCTGGCAGGAGAATCTCCAGAAAGTTTGTGTGTGTGTTTTTCCACTCAATATCATCCAATTTCTTCCTATCAAGCATACATTTCTTTTCTCAACTTTCAGCTCAGCTGTGGTTTACCTAGTGTGTAGTTTCACAAGGCCCAAAAAAATTATATGATTTTTTGAATTTTTTAATTCAGACACTCCATCATTTGCGACGTGGCTCTTTCTCTGCAGATGTTTTAATGTGTCATTCCAAAAAGCACAGGTGTTATAATGGCATTAAGAATGACTTTGTTCTATTCAGGTGTCCCCTGTGGGCCGTGGCATTAGACAATACCGGGACCCTGAAACCGAAGCAGCTGAATGGAACATTAATTTTCTTTTAAACTGTTAAACAATTTTTCATGATTTCAGGACACAATGTGAAGTAATGCCAGGGTTATTAAACTGTGCCTTCACCCCTCTCTGCTGCTCACACCCCAGGACCATTCAGACGCTGAATGGTGGTGAGATTGAAAATGCTGTTTTGTCAGCTACTGTTTCCAAGATCAAGAATGAGCTTTCAATCTCCGCTGCTGTGTCTCCATTTGCGTACTTCTATACAATACTTGCAGTTGTGAGTGTATGAATGCGGTCACAATTATGCTACAATGGTGGCAGATGGCGTTCTCATAACAGTCAAAGGGTTGAGGGCTGGACACCTCTCGCCCTCGGCAGTCACCATCTTTGCCACTTAGCAGGCAGGGAGGGACCACCCGCCAATGAAGATGGCATCAGAGGAGGTGCTACACTGAATACTCTTTTAAATCAAATTTAATAGCAGTCGAGAGAACAAACAGGCCGACAACAACTGTCAAATCTTGGCAACAAGGCTCCGCCCGGCTGCAATTTATCATTAAAAAGAGCAAGAAGACGAATAAAAAGAAGCGGTCAAATGCTGCGATCGTCATTTCCACATTTTAAGATAACGTTTTAAGAGAAGACAAACTTAAAGTTGTCAGGAAAAAGGAAATTTCAAAATTGTCATTTCTCCTCAAGGGGTCATCTGCTAAGTAAGATCATGTGATTCGATCAAAACAGCTCTTGATTCTGACTTTGTCACATCCACCATCTTTTCTTTATGTTAGCAGTGCTACCTCTTTTCATTTCATTATGTGAGAGTTTCTCTGGCCCCTTCGCTGCACCTTGTCTTCCAAGGTGTGTGACATCACTGAATCTTATGACTAATGTAAGATAAAGGCAGACGACCCCCTGAGCCCAACTAACTTCACTGAAACCGAACCTCAGCCTTTGTCCAATTGTAACAGGATGTCTCCGTCTCTGTGGGATGACGCCCTGTGCTTTGATATCTGACACCGCAGTTCTCCCCTTGGATGATGAAATTGACTGTCATTTCAGTGCAAGGGCTACAGTAATGCAGCTGCTGTATTGGACCACCGAGGCAAAGAGAGAGCAGAGGCACAAAGCCAAACTCTCATTTTCCCACTCAATTCTTTGTTCTGACCCTCACCCTCGGTCACAAGTTTTGACTGTAACAGCAAGAATAAGATCCCGGACACACGCAGAGCAAAATGAATTTTATCCATAGGTTGATTGGCTTCACCCTCCATGACAGCGCGTGGATCTGAGAGGGCCCCGGGGTCAGGCCGAAACTTCTCCACATTAATGGGAGCAGGCGAGGTGGGTCGGGGACTGAGTGCAGGCTGCCCCCAGGGACGGCTGCTTTGGGGGTGAGCAGGCTCGGGCCGACTGTCGGGGAAAAAGCAGGACACACTGAAGGGACTATAGCTTCCAGCTGGCGCAGGAGTGTGTGGGGACTCCTGGGGAGCAGCTGAAAGACGTTCATAATCTGTCGTCTGCTTGACACTAATGAGGATGAGACAGTGGATGGATAGACGGAGGATTTCGCTGCTGCCGCTGAACTCAAGATTATTAAGATATTAAGACCGCGGCGGCACTCACAGATGATGGTTTTCTTTCTGCAAGTCACTGAGTGCGTGTGCGAGTGTGTGTGTTTGTGTGTATGTGTGTGTGAGCGAATATGTGTGAATGCGGTTGGGTGTGTGAGAGAGAGAAACAGGTTCATACTTGACTGGGGCCTACAGGACTGTGCCTCAGTGATACTCTGCTTATCTGCTTCGTCCACCATGAGAGATTTTGCTTGCTGTGGTGCTGAATTACTGTTGATGTACAGACTTTGCACCCTTGTATCCCCCAAAACATTCGCTTTAAAGCGTTATCAAATGATCTTAACAAACTATACTTTGTTGATTTTGTGTCTGATTTTTTTATGCTGAACGACGTCCACATCCACTTATGTTTTAAGATATTTTTCTAGTCATGAGGCTCTGCTATTGAAGGTTAATTTGCGGATCATGGGAGGCTAGATTTATTTCTAATCTAATCTTTTTTTCTGTAAAATTGCTTTGCTTAAGAGACACATGATGATGATATCCTGAAAAGCTGGAGAGGCCATGCTCAAGAACTGCCACAACAGTGCAACAGGGATGTTTTTAATAAGGTTTAAAGCAAGCGTATGAGGAAGAAAACAAGTTTCTTATTGGTTTCAAAACATATTCATTTTTAGATTCGACAGTTTCCAAATGTGAAAATGGCAGACTGAATTTCACCATCTTCCAAAAACCAATCAAAAACATAATCCTGGGACCGGACTCAAATTGCTCAAGAAAACTTATTAAAACCATTTCGATTGGGTATTTTCTCAGTCTACAACAAAACTGTGGTGAGGATGATGATTTCCAGTGAAAGGCCAAACCAGAGAAATCATCTGAGGCTACCTTATTACACAAACAGATTCAGCATAACAGACATGTTGAACACCAAGTTCAAAATCCAAACACCAACCATTCAGCTGCCCAGATGAAACAAACAGTACTTAAACACTGGTTCTTTTGAGGGATACCTTTTCCAAATCCACAGCAGCACTCCGGGTGAGACGGACAAGTAATTCGAAAAGTCTTCTCTGCCATTCACGTCTTTCCAAATCTCTGTGTCCACTTGGATTCTACCTCCCTCTGCCACCTTTTATCAGTGTGGTCACTGCGCTCACTTCTCTATCTCCACTGATGCAAAGCAGTCTGTGCACCAGTGAAGTAAAGTCCTTGCAGTCCAGGGGAAGTTGGCCAAACTAAACAATCTCTAAAACTGAGGATTGCAACAGATAAGACTGCGACTTACGCACTTAAGGTTTTGAGCATGCAAAAGCAAGTCGTTATGTGAATGCAAATCAAAGATCGTCCGCTACCCTGAAATTCTGGGGTATTGATTTGTTTATTTTTTGTTAATAAACAAACTGTTTTACAGAGAAAGCTTTAAACACTGAACACAATTTAAACATATGGATTAAACCAGCAAAAAACACCAAAGGTTCAAATGAATGGTTCTATCTCTTCCTTCATCATTGCCTGTTTACTCATGCTCCAGGCTTGAGGTTTTAAACATAAGGTGTCTTGCTGTTACGGATTCAGTGCGCTGTGAGATATAACTTGAGCCGTATATTTGTTTACATTTGGGCAAATTGGCACCATTAAAAGCATGCTGAATTATGTATTTGCAGTTTCTGTTTCTGATGTAAAGATGGTTCTAACTGGGTTACTTTGGCACTAAAAAAAAACACGATGGTTTTCAGGCAAGCTCTGCAGTTACGAGAAACGTCTTTTGTTGTTTCTAATTAGATTTATGGATGTTTATCAGAGATAATCACCTAACTGGAAAGGGTAAGTCAGACTTGTTCTAAAAATACATGTATAATGTCTGTGTGTTCAGATTTGACTGAGATATGTGTGCGAGTTTTAATGCAAATTGCAGCAATTGGGTGAAAATGGTTTCAAATTGAGCTGCATGGTGCAGCTGCAGCTCTAACTGGTGACTGTGTTGTTGAGTGGGACAAATCAGGGGGCCAAATTACAATAAGTAACTTCCGATTGTTCTCAGGATACCGCCATGCACGTGTCCCTTTCCCCTTGCGCTGCATCTTTGCCTCGTGGTCCTCCTTCGGCACTGCCCGTGCAACTCTCTCGCCTCAACCTCAGTGAAAACCCCCCGCTACCACCCGCAAGGCAAATCTCAAGAATGCCGATACCTTTCAACATGCAAAACACACAAAACCAATTACACCTCTCCTTCAACACACATGCAAGCACACATGGACCCACACACGCACACGCACACACGGACCCACACACACAAACACACGGACCCACACACGCACACACAAACACACTTGGCCCAACTTTTATTGAACAAGAATCCAATTACTTAACCCAGCTTCAGGTTCCGTACCCTCTTTGCTCCTCCACCTTGACAAGTCTGCGTTAATATCTGCTGACAGCCTATGTCCACCATGCACACGCGCGCACTCACACACACCTCACACACACAACCGTACAGCTGATCCCCATAAGAGTCTGATTAAATGAAAACTGTGGTGCCCATTTCTCCATTCCAGGGTCAATGAATACCAATGAGAGACAGATATCACAGTCCTTGGTATGTGCGTGTGCGTGTGGGTGAATGACAAAGAGAAGGAAGGGGAAATGGTCTTTCATGCATTCCTACAGTACTGAATAGGTAGCGCTGTGGAGTTTTTTCATCATCTTTTTTTTTTTTTCTTCCCCTTAAATATTCCCCGTTCATACGTCTCCATGACATCTGGATCTTTATTGTTCCCAGTCCATAGATCACTTATTAAGCCAAGTAATGAGGAGGTCATGCATAATTTCATTTGCTCTAGCGGTACCTGGGGACATTTTCTTACTTCACTAAAATCTATGATAGTTTCCTTTTGAAAGGCCATAACTCTCCTTCAGTAGCAGGCATTGGGGTCACAGATGCTAAATGGGCCATTTATAGATTCCTGGTGGAAGGAGAATATTGTGTTGAGTCGTTTCAGACCTCTTATTGAGGCTATTTGACTCCACGTGGTTTCATTTGCTCCCGGTGATATTTCTGATAAAGGGCCAACCTTTTCGAATCACTCTTGTAGCTTTGCCCTTAGACGCACACACTCTGGCGCGCAGGGCGGCGTGTATGTTATGTTATTTAAGAAGAGCGACTTCAGTTGAGCAAATCGAATATCAATATTATCGTCCAATGGATATTCTTACCAGCAGTGGCCCGTGGGGACGAGCAATGATTACTGGTAAATACAATTACGCCCAGAGCAATGGGGCTTCAGCCAGCATACAATTTTGCACACAGCGGTCCTGCGTTGGGTTTTGCAGTCCAGCAGTCACTATTTGAATCCATTTCCATTTACACAAGATATTTGCAGGCATCATTACAATTCATGTATTTAACCACTGCATTAACTACCGCCGGCTGTACTGTTTACTTTGGGGAAGAAAGCAAGCACAAACTATCTTTTTTTTTTGCTATGTTTTGCTTTGCTTTATTTCCCTTTTGTTTATGTTTATACAATGCATGTGATAACCCCACGCCGCTTGCACGCACGCCACCCGACAGGCTTTCATATGGAGGAATATCAAATCACAGCAAACAAATAACATCGGGACGGGCGCACTTGAAAAATTTATGTCCTTGGAGGCAGTTCACGTATGACAATCAGAGATTTTGAGAGATGGGGGGATGCTGCCTGTGTGATACGACCCCCCCCTCCCACCCCCCCCACCCTTCCCCCCTCCCTTGCCCCTCTGCATGGGAAGTGCACCGCCATTGGTCAGTTGTCCTGCAGAGACGCTCGCCAAGCTTATCGGCCTGTTACAAATCAGGCGGAGACACTGCAGCAGGAACATCTCTCCCCTCCCTCTCCTGCTCTCGCTCACCGGGATCACTCGAGGGGATTGAGGCGCTAAGAACACAGCGCAAATCTTCACTTCCCTTCGCTCCCTGCCTTGCATCTACCTCTGATTTTTCTCCCCTTCTCCACTCATGCCTAAGAGAAGTTACATGTCCATTCCTGCTAAACTTTCTTAACTCATACGGTGCGTTTTAAGCGGCGCTGATGTTACATTATGCTTCATATTCAATTGCCTGCCGTTTTCAGGGTCCGATCCAGCATTAGCTATTCTAGCTTTTGCATAATCCATGTCGGAAATGGCTCAAAGGTTAAATCTCCCCCTGCAATGTGTCCCCTCTCCCTCATCGAAAATTTCCATTCAGGGCTGTAGTGAATTTACAGATAACACGTGAAGTCGGCGCGGGTGTGGCGCTCGCTCGCATTTACCTAAAGGTATGATGAAAGGAAACCCAAAACATTTAATAAGGTTGGGGCGAAAACAGCTCTTGGGAATTCAGGCCTTATTCCCAGGTCAAATTTGTTTAATGATGTATTTTCCTTTTTTCATGTGGATAATTGGCCACATGAAAGAGGCTGATATGAAGCAGGGATACCAATTTCTTCAGTGGCAGTCGCCTCAGTGGTCCATAAAGCAGCTACAAAAAATGTCACATCTTGTGCCGTAAGAAGCACAAGCAGGATTGATTGTTGTAATTATCCCTAGTTTTGTCTTGAGGGACAGTGACAGATAACTGTTGGTAATTGTTCTTTCCACCACGGTACTGTACAAAAGACAGAGGAGACGTTAGCTTAATGCCGCAAATCCAGTGAATAATCCCTCCTCCAGGTAAAGTAACTGGGCTGGTTTTTATGGTTTCAGCCATAAGCCCCTTAGCCACAGATCCTTAATGCTGCAACCTACAATATTTTAAACCAGTGGTTCCAAACCTGGAGGGGCCTGACTGAAGGATCAGGATTACTCTGAAAGGTCACAAAATGACAAGGAAACACTGATGACTGATGTTTATCTGATACTTCTAAAATATGATGTTTGCCTTATGTTCTTTTCCAATTTTACTTCTTGCAAACTATAGCTAAGCAAACTTTAAACCACTGCGATTAAAACAGTTGGGAACCTTGTTGAGACATCCTTGTTGCAGATTGACGATTGTCCCTTCATGTTTCTATACGACAATGCCCCTGTACACAAAAGCAAGTCCGCTGTGTGTGGAAGTACTTGTCTCGTCTGCAGAGGCTTTTTCCTCGGCCCCATCCTGTTTAGGATGAAAAGGTACAATGTTTACATGGCTACATACCTTATTTCCCATGCAGTGTAAACTACAAGATGTATAGTTACAAAGTATCTGCTGCACCAGCTAACTAACTTATACTTAAAACATGACAGCTCTCTGGTGCTGCAGGTGGTCGCGGTGGGGTACAGTGTACTGTTTGCAATCCCTCCATGCGAAACAGCTTAAGTAAGCACCATTTCCATATTTCTGATTCTGATAATGGACTGCCTTGCCATCACCAAATTACCCCAACACCACACACACTCCCAGCCAAGTGAGTGAATTAATGTCCAAAAATGGCGGCATTTCCCACTCCCCTTACACGTGTGTGTGTGTGTGTGTGTCTGTGGTGAGGGAAGCTTGCGCCTGGAGAGTGAGCTTAATGACTTTTTCACCTCTCACACGTGCCTTGAAGACACATTTCAGTTTACATTTGCAGTATTGAATTCATAATTGCTTGTCGGCCATATAACTTCCTGTATAATGAAATGCTTTCATAATAATCAATAAAGGAAATAGAGCGGGTCCATTTAAATGTTGTGGCAATAGGAGAAACCCATCAAGCTGAACCGTTGCTTTCAGGGCTGCTGCGTGTTGCCATATCGGGGAGTGTAGCGTGTAGAGGAGGAGAAGTGGAGTGGATTCCATTTCAAAAATCTCCACTTGGGGACCGCTATCTTTCTCTCCTGAGTGATGACATGCAGGAGGCGAGGAAGGATGGATGTCTGTCTGCGGTGTTGGAACTGGTCCTGGCCCTTAGGTGCCCCCCTCGCCCAATCTCTCCAGCCAGCTCACGGTGGATTGTGCTTACTCTCATTTAGTCAGGCCTATTTGTCTTCCGTATAAAGCCCAACCTGCTCCAAAGATGTAATTCCATAAAAGCATGCAATCAATACACCAGAAACTGTACTCTCATCTATCATTTTTGATAAAAAAAAAATGGGGGGAAAAGCAAATAGGGAAAATTGTGTGTGTATCTGTGGGTGCATGCGTGAGTGCATGAATGTCTGAGTACGTCTATGCTGCGACACAAATATTGCAAATAAGCCAAAGTAGGGCAGGTCAAAAATGCTGGCTCAATCACGGGTGCTGGCACACGCTGGTGCACAGGAGAGCTGCGGCCACCGGATGGCACTGTTATGAGTCCTTTCAAAAGCAACGGCAACAATCAATTCATGTGTGGTGTACTGTGTCAAAAACGAGGAAATATTAATTTCTTTGCTCCTGGAAACCTTAACATTTCCAGGAAAGATATAAATACAGTATCCACACACAGACACGCACTCCCACACGCAGGCCTCATTAATCTCCTCTGTAACAGGACTCTATCCTCTGGCTCCAATATTACAGTAAATGGTGATGCTTATCTGCAAGCAGGCCTGCCCTTGAAATAGCTGCTGTTCCATTCCCAGCTAATTCCACAGCCATTAAATGGTTGGCACATTTTTCACAGGTATATAAATTGCTTTAAGCTGCGGCTTACTCTCAGCACATTGAAATACAAACATGGATGTTCTCCGCTTTTTATCTCACTCTGCCCTCTGTCTCCTTAATACTTCCACCCCCCCACCCCCCCCATCGTCCCATCCTTCTTCCCACCCCTCCCTTCCCCTTACAAGTGAAATGAGCATGGATTGACTTCTAGCTCGCAGCAAGGTTGAGGTAATAGCTTATTAGCAGCCAATAAACATCAGTCATTTCTATTTAAGCTAAAACTCCAATCTTGTTCATAATCACCGAGACATGGATAGGGCTCGGAATCAATGGCACATTTTAACAAGGTGTCTCCTGTGTAGTGCTTCATCTGCCCGATCAAGGAAGTGAGGGGAGGCTTTTGCTCATCCGAACATATGCAGATGCATTAATAAATACAACGACAATAATGGCTGATGCTTGCCGAATACATCAGTAAGACACGGAAAAAGATGTTTGCACTTTATCTAAAGGCATCCTACCACTGTGCTGTACAAATCTGCCGCACTGTTTGGACTTCGCTCCATGCTAACGCCCTCCAGAGCCTGTAAATCTGAATTTAGAAAACGCCTGAAGGTGGCCTCTCCTCTGAAGAAAAGGGGTGGAGGGGTGAGGGTGGGGGTGGGGAAGGGTAACATCAGACATTCACATCACACCCCTGCCCACCCGGACCTGACAGCAGGACACCTGCAGCCTCACTGATGAGGTAAGAAATACTCCTCCCCTCCAAACTCTCACATTCTCTCATCCATCCACTTATATCCCTCTCTCTCCTCGCGCCCACAGTCACAGAGCAGCTGGCCAGTTATTTGTGACCTGCCAGTCTGCAGCTGCAACAAGGTTTCGACGCAATTAAGAATACATTTTGCAGGTACCGGCGCAACAAATCACAGGCCTGAGTCCCTGGATACGCACACGCATAAACTTTGCCTCACTAGTCACACAAATCAAACGTTACACAAATGGCAACATGAAATAACTAATCATTGGTGGAGGAGAAAAGGCAATTATTAATCGATTCCATTTGTGTCGGGCTGAAAGGGGTTCAAACAGTCCCATTCTTTAGAGGAAATATTTGCTGCGGCTGTGCAGCTTGGCCAGCGTAATCACCACCTATTATGTGTGTTGATTTGAAAGTAAGAAGCAAAGTGGTCAAATACATCACAGGCAGCCATTACTGTGTCAATTCGCAGACAGAAAAACAATCCATTGTACGCGATGAATTATAAACGCACAACAAAGCAACGTGAACTTTTCTCAACGTGTTGATTTTACAGTCTCAGCGGAGGAGCGAGGCCGGCAGGAAGAATGCGTTTTGGTTTAACAGGGAAATGGCACACTGTCATATCAGAGTTACAACCTAGAGTTTTCCTGTCCAGTCCACTCTTCAAACCGAGGTGCAGTAAAAGGAAAACAAGCCCGGATAGAGGGTGATTTACGATTATTAGATCTTAGATTTTATTTTTTCATTTTTTGTCTTGATTTTATTTCAGAAAGTTTGGCTGCCTGGAAACTTTCATTATCCTCGTAATGAGAGGAAACAGGGCCGGCTTATATCAAGTTGTGCAAATTTGAATTTGGCCAGCTCACATTAGGCCTCGCATTCCTAATCTTAATAGTTTCTGCTGTCACAAAACACCCCTTAAACTTTCAATAAACTCTATTACTATAGTCGTTTCCACTAAGGGGGGCTTTTGCGCTTATGCATGTGTGCTATGTGCAGATGATTAGACCTTTACTGCGACCGCTGTAAAATAGTTCTGTTTGTGTTTCAATAAAAGCTGATGCCAGAGAAGAAAATAAGTTTTTATATCCTGTCATATCATCGGATTATAAACAATTAAGGTGCTGAAAACCCATATTTTCACTCAGAGACACGCTTAACTGAAGTTTACTGGACAAAATTAAAAGGAGAGGTGTGCAAGCCATTCATAAATTCAACATTTTTACTTTTTGTTTTGCCAACTTTTCTTAAAAAAGCATGCATAATGAATTTAAGATAAGGTAAAGGCCAGTATATTTCTCCACAACACTATAGTCAGAACATCGTTACAGTGCAGTCCCACATATGAGGGCTGCGTAATAAAGCAGTTCATCTTTTTCACTGTAACTACAGTGTAGTTACAGGATATTTGAGCTGCAAAATAAAGTAGTCCCTTATGCACCCTTTAATTAATTACTATGCACCAGGTGGCTTAAAAAGTACTTACAGTTAAATTCACATTAAGGTCGTCCCCCCCCTCCCAAATATGAATTTGGTACCCCCTCACTCCCTGTGCACATTTCATTGGTCCCCATGTGTGCAAGTAATTACACTGAAACGTGACGGATGTAATCTTGAGCGTTATCACATATTCATGACTGGTCCATGCCAATAAAAGCAGCTAAATTAATGCTGATAATGTGTCATATCTCTCTCTCCCTCTCCCACTCACATACTACTTCTCAACCGTGTTTGTCTGGAGCTAATCACTTAGCATATGAGCACATCAATATTAAATTCTGCCACTGTCAGCGAGGAGCAATAATCACAACAAGTGCTAATAATGAAGCACAGCAAACCTTGTCAGTTTGCTGAAATAATCTATAAACATCAATACACCATCCAGTGTACACATCATCCAGATGACAGGTATTGTTAACAGGGACTATACATGTCTGCATGCTACAACACAATTTCAACTGACGTGGCTGCTCGCCTGGTGTCACATCATAATTTTCTGTTGGTTGATTAAACTTGCCATCATTTATGTTAATTGCAGGATGGGTGATTTCTTTTTATACTCAGCTGTTTCCTGGTTGGCAATTTTCTGGAGTCTACTAAATCAAACTATTAAGAAAATCATAAATTCCCTCTTTTATTGTTGTTAAGAAAATGCACACTGAACCGCTTTCAGTTACCGCAGCCTGCAGTGAAAGATCCCTCTGATTACTGATTACACATTGTGCATCCTGCAATTTAAAGAAGCAAGTTTCCCTGCTTTTAATTTAATTTTTTTTTTTTCCTGCTGTAGGGTAGAGATGTACATTTTCATTTGAGTGATGCACCACTGATAACATGTAATGTTCTAGCATGAAGCACAAAAGGAATATCTTCATCACACATATGGGCTGAAAAGGGTTTGGAGTGCATCTCTCTTCTCTCCTCGTCAACCCCACCCACCCCCGACCCCCCTTTCCCCGACTAGTCTGAACAGCACTGTTATCTCTACCTGATGGAATCGTACTGTACGAAGCACATCATAAGAGAGAATGCACCATTTGTGTATGCGTGGGTTTCTGCGCGTGTGCACGTGGGTCTTGTGTAGCGCCTTCCTCATGATCCAGACGCGGCGCTGAGGCAGAGGGGGGTGCAGGGGGGGGTTGGGTGGTGGAGGGGGGCGAGTTCGACATCTGCAAATTGAATTCTGCCCAAACGTGACAGTGATGAAGTGTTGTTCATAGCAGCCGTGATTGTCTCTATCTTCGCTCCTGTCTGTGAGTATTACAGCGGGCCGGCCCGCTCCACAGGCCTCAACCCCAGCCCCAGCTAGCTCATCTATTAATGACACTATTGGAAAATCAAATTCATACTAGATACATGTTTTATCAGCTAGAGTTGGCAGGAGGGAAGGCTGGTGTTTGTGTGTCTCGCTGCGTGTTTTCCTTTCCTTCTGTTTCTCCTTGTAAGACCAGGTGTCCTTAGCCCTCAGGCCAGCTTTTAATAATAGGATAAGGTGCAGAAAATTGATCTGGCTTCACAGGCACAAGCTTTTAGGATTGTGTCAATAATAAAACAAAGTTTGGCCTTTCGCTATCCTGCATTTCTCTTCAGGCGAGCAGAGGACCTCTGTGCTGCACCGTGACTCTTTCTGTGGCTTACGCCGCTCAAAAGAACAGAAAAGGAGGAGTAGGAGGACAGACGAAGGGAAGGAGGAGAAGGTGTGGTTACCTGGGGAGATAAAAGAATTTAGAAAGGAACCGAGGCACAGGCTACGCCGCGGAGCTACCTTTCTCCTACGGGGTGTAAAACAGCGTCCGAGAAGCAGAGTAAGTTAAGGGGAAAGGAGTCGAGAGCAAACAGGGATGGAGGGCAGGTCCTGGAGAGTGCAATGAAATGCAGGCTCAAAAATAGAGGTAATGTGGAATAAAGAAGTAATTGATCAAATGGGGAAAGTAAAAAAAAAGAAAAAAAAAAGGAAGCACGGTTTGCAGCTTACATATGTTCAACAGCAGCGCTGGATGCCCTCCAGGCGTGCTGAAAATAGTGCAGCACAGGAAGGATTTCAATACCCACTCTTCAAACAAACACTTGAAAAGGTAAAGTGGAAAAATATGGCTCCCCATATCCAGTTCCTTGGAAATCAATGCACTCTGAAGTTTGGGTAACAACAAATACTATACCGTCTCCTATAAAAGCATATGAGAGATCCTTCTTGCTCTGTGGGTGTGTTTTTTTTTTCTTTTTGGTATTCTGGACACAGAGGCACTCAGGCCCAAGCTTCCTCCTGTGATATGTGCTGCACTGCTCTCGTTCCACTTTTCCTCCGTGCTCCCACATCTCACTAAATGGCAGGCGAACACAGACAAGACTCAGCTGGTTGACTGACTCCTTCAGTTCACACCAACAATGGCTGGCAGTGGGAGACGGGGCCGCTTCGATGGATATAGCCCCCCATAAACTAGAATCATTTCTCTCCTCCTCTCTTTCCCTCTCTCCATACGTCTGTTCCTTTTTCTCTCTTAGTCGAGAGTGCTGCTGCTGTCAGAGTCTGAGTGATGTAAGAGTGAACTTGCACTGACCTCTCCTCCAGTAATAAGGATGGAGTGACAGAGCCTTCATCATGACACAAGCCGGCAGTGAGGGAAAGGGAGACGGACTGTGTGTATGTGTGCGTGAGTTTGTGGGGGTACACAGCTTCCTTAAAAGAGGGTGGCAGCGGCAGTCCCTACATCACGGTTTATGAAGGTTAAGCAAAAATGTCTCTGAATTTCATCATTCTCAGCAGAGAGAGGACCAAACAAAGAGACATAAACCTCTCAGTGGCTGGAAACTTAAGAGGTTTAGGGGGGGAAAAGTCGCATCAGAGCAACAAGCATCCTGGGTAATTCTTGATGAGTGCAGTTGCCATGGTGAAGTTCAGCCGGTCTGTGTCGTTTCTGCGTCTGACATTAGAGTACTCTGAGTTTCAGGGGCCCCCGGTGGGGAAAAAAGCTACTTAACATTAACAGAAAGCCCTCAACTTCGCCGCTCTGCTTTTCACCTTAATTCAGCTGAAGTAGCGCTCCGCTGTTTGTTGAAATGCGCAGAAGAAATGTAATGTGTACACACCAGGCAGGCAGGGGGACTAGGCACGAGTACTTTAGACCAACAATGACAAACGTTTTCATGTTTTTGCATGTCCCCTCTTAAGGCCTCCTGCCCTTGAGCCGTTACAGTGAAATGAATGAACACACCCGAAACAGCTCTTTTTCCTTTCACTTCCTCTCTTTTGATAACCGCCGCTGCACGCTGAACCTTATCCTCACATGACCCATCCCCGTCGAATCAGAGGGTCATGCAGGGTGTGTTTAAGAAACGATTGGACATTCTGGGAAAGAGCAATACGATACTTTTGGACGAAGCCGAGCAAAACCTGTCCCCCCTCATTTCCAGTCTTCGTGCCAAGATAAGCTAAGCAGTCTAATAACGAATAATAATGAAATGGACAGATAGCGTCAATTCTCATATAAAAGGCAGTGTGTTCGTATAATGACAGAGTCTGGCCAGCATCACAAAATAGAGGCCAGTCACTAATTAAGCCTAGGTTAATGAAACATTGAGGGGCCTCAAATGACACGTAGCTTACAACAACAGATCTCACATGACGCCAGTTATGCTTAATACTACAGCATCACTCCTACCAGCACAGAAACGTCATGTTATACTCACCACTTCGCTGCTCTTTGTTTCTATTTCGAACATGGTGAAGTAGTTAAAAGGCCATTCTCTCAGGACTTACCCTATGAGAGTTGAAATCAGTTTCAAAGCACACTTTGTAAAATGTCCAAATATTCCTTTAAGATTACATGACATTGAAAGTTTGAGCGATGAGAAAGATGTGGCTGACGAAACGTCCACATCTCTCTTATTGTGCCGTGCTTGTTGTGTTGACTTTGTCCCGACTTGTCCCTCTCCCAACTTTTGTTCTTGGTGAAAGGAGACTGAATGGCTGGCACACACACACACACACACACACACACACACATACTTCCTCCCGCATGGCAGGACATCATGAAAGCTTTTATCGCACACTCCCACTGGTCAGCAGTAAAGAGAGTGAATGAGTGGGACTGACCTTTTCAGATGCACTAAATACCTGAGGCTTGCTTATGCACATGTCCTTATTTGTGTGTGTGTGCGTGTGTGTGAGACAGAGAGAGAGGGAGAGAGACAGTGGGAAAGCAAAGAAAAGAAAAGAGAGGGGGAGAGGGAACAGAGTTTTCACCAGCAGTGCAGCTATCAGCACCAATACGCATCAAGCCAAAAGCATCCGAGTCCTGATGTCATGGGTGACCTTTACAAGATCAGACCTGCCACTTTAGTTACAGATCAGCCCGGGAAGAGGCACTGACACAGACCTCTTCCGCACTTTGCCAGCATCCCTCCATTTTCTATTTTTCCCGTGCGTGTCCCACCTGTTAGTGTGCACGTCCCCGCTTGCGTGTTTGTTGTGAGACGAAAAGACTCTGGGTGCTGTCGATTTTTGACAAATAAAACGAGACAATAAAGCCAGTAAGAGCAGCGGGAAGTCCACTTTGTGATCGTGAGGCGATAATAAAAGATCTACTTTAGGGTAACTGCAAAAGAAGTCAATGTTAAAACACTCTCTTGTTCATCTTCCCCTCGCATCTGCAGGCGAAATGACTGAGTGTCTGATTGAAGAAAATTATCTGAATTTGCACGCTTGTTGTTAAGAACGGTGAGGAATAAGAGTGCCGTACTTTGGCCCTAAGTGCAGACGGTGCAGTCACTTTTAGCCGGCAAACCATTTTGCCCGAGCGCCTCCCAACAGCTCAGTGGCTACAGAGACACACCGCCTTGAGGTATCTTCCAGGGAGCGCTCTGTGATGCGCCTAGAAGATATAAGTCGGGTCTCCTGTGCTGACGAGTATGGTATATCTGCAACAAGTCCACCAGCACTACATAGCCCAAGGGGGGAATGAGAGAGTGAAGATGAAAAGAGGCAGAAATCAGAGGAAGGAACAAACTCGCAAGTCTTCTTCGTCCTGAAAATAGCATGTGTCGAGTGAGTGACGCAGTGGCCTTTGAGATGAGGATGCAACCCCCCCCTTCCTAAGAGCGAGAGGAGACAGGGAAGGAGGCGGGTGATGATGAGAGGAGGCTGCGGTTGTGTTCTGAAGCCGATCTCGCTGACAGGTCATCGCCTCTGCAGGCTCAGAGTTGCACGTTGGTTCATCCCTGTTTAAGCCTAATCACAAACATCCTGACAGCGGATTTCATTTTCTCATTTCGAAAAAAAAAAAAAAAAAAAAAATCTTGTGGGAGAAACAAAGCCCAAATTTAATTTTATCTCGCCTCCTCGCTCGTGTGCCGAGATTGAAGATCCGATTAGAATTGCCACAGCCAACAAACTTGTAAAGAGCCATGAAAGTGAGAGAGCCCCGTTAATGAGGTGAGATTGCAGCGCTATTTAACCATAATGATGAGAGATTAAAACAAAAAAAAGAAAAAAAAAAACAAAGAGGCTTTCTTAGGATATACAGTGTGTACATAAAAAGATGATGACAATTAAAGCTAGCCTTAGAAAAACATTGAATTGTTAACACGATCCCCCTCTGTGGTCTTTATGATGTTCTTAAGAAAAGGTCCCTGAAGGCTTTTCTATGCAGTGTAATGAAAAGCCATAATCCTATGATCTGTAGGCATGTACATAGATCACTATTACAAGTGATCTACTGTTGAGAGTCTAGTATTGTGTCCCATGGGCAAATTTATTTGGCATCTTCCACCAGCACTCATCACTTAACCAATCACAATAAAGGACGTTATCATCTAAGGAGCATCTCTCTTGCGCTCCCTCCTCCCTGTCCCAGTCATTAGCATAAGATATGCACAACAGTGTTTACTGCATATGACATCAGCTGTGATAGCAGTGAAATTGATTGCTATTTCACGCTCTGTAGTGGGTTCCTGTGGGTAATTTGTGTGACTTTCCAGCAGCAGATTTTGATGAAGTGGTTGCTGTCTGGACCAGCTGCAGAATGCAGAACGGCCAACTCGTGACCTGTGAGTGATACGCTGCCTCGCATCTATACTTTAGATGTGATCCTTTATTCAGCGAGTGTACCGAATAGTTCTGGAAACCAGCTCCTAATTGATGCGCGGAGTATCCATCTAACCCAGTGCCGCGATCTGGGTTGTAGTTACTGGCTTTAAAGGATGAGAGACACTGCAATCACATCTCCATATTCAAATCATCACATGGCAGCGGATTGTCCTTTGTTTTTCCTTAGAAAAACATCATTTTGCTTGATACAAACATCAAACTAAAGCATATCATTTGAAACTGCATCAAGGTGCAACTATACAACCTGAACATATCATCACACCATGACGTCGTGATTGCTACCTTTCAGCGTCCATGCACACATCCACCAAACACTGAGCTACACGAAGAGTGTCAGTCCAATATTCTCTCTTTTCAGCTCACTTTTGGTCTCCACCAACTCCTCAGGAAGATATCTGCCTCTTTGGGAGCTCACCTATGTTGCTTTCCTAAACGCTATGCATGTGAGAAATGAGGCTGACATTTATACTGAACCAGAACTATAAAGTTTGGGGTCACAAAGCTTAAACTTGAACTCTCAAGAGGAACTGCAGAGCTGGGTCATAATTCTCTGTCAAGAAACAACTTTTACATTACACATAACCATCTGACCAACAATTTATAATTCATCTTGTCTACAGTATAAAATATACTGCAGCTTTATCTTTGAGTTTTGTGCAAATATGTATCCTCAAACTCCACTTGAGCTAAAAATATTTAAATTTAATAAATCACTATGATTTAGTCTGAGACTCAGACTTCTTAAACATGAAGCCGTCATGTCACTCCAAGCTCTAGACCTTATTCAAACTTTTTTTTTTCTTCACAACTCCGAAACAGTACTCTTCAAAGGGTAGAGAAACTGATATTTAATAATTGAAAGTGGGCAGGATCCCACTTGAACACAATCATATGAATAAGGCAGACTCAGTGCAGGGTTGGATTAAGGGGTGACTCTTAAATCCAGCTCAACCAAGAGATTTATTAAAAATTCCACATAATAGCACCTGGGAATAGTCAGCGCTGCAGAAACCATCTTAAATATTTTATCAAGCATAAAAGTCGGTCAGCTGGTGTTTGGCAAAGAGTATGTTTGGGTGTGTCTCTCAATACTCACAAAATCCAAAGCCCGGATCACAGAAAACAGTGAGATGGACATAAAACTCAAACTAAGAATTTAATAATCTCTTTTCTTTCGATTTCTAATACAGATAAGGAATATTTCATAAACAGAGGCTTACATGTAAGAAGAAAAATTAGAGTTGCATTGAAGAGTCCCCAATCCGAACTAATAACTCTGATCAAATGACCTGACAGGATGCTGAGATTCCAGAGAGAAGATGCCAACAAAATAAAATAAATTATATAAAGCAGCCACAAGAGGCCATTGGTGCAGGTCATAAAGCAGGATAAATAATGTGCATGAGCTCATTTTAACATTTTATAATAGTTCACCTCAAGGACAGAATGGATGAAAAGATGGCTGGTATGTTGCAGTGTGCCAGCTTGTCGTGATGGTCTTGGTACTCTGCGTGAACCGCGGCGGTCCGACACACTTTAACGCCTCTTAAAAACTGTGTGTTTGTCCAACGTGAAGTTAAGACAGCTGAGCATTAGTCATTTAAGGAAATATCCCACGTGTGTGCGTCTTTGCCGAGGGTGCTGTTAGACCCCGTTTATTGGGGCAACTGTAAAATGTTGATGTGCCCCAGAAAGCGAGTGAGTAAACAAGCAAATAAATAAATGAGGCAAAATCAAGCTTATTCATAATGAAACCGAATTCCCCGCTGATCCGTGCCAGGACGAGGCGCAGGGTCGAGGAGGACGGGCGGTGTCAGGGAGCAGGGCTCGACTGGCCATCTGAAACCGTTTCCCCAAAGGAGAAACATAAAAAGTCTGTTTGGTAGTCTCATCATACTCTGGCCTGCCAGCTCCAGTGTGTGTGTGCGTGTGTTTGTGTGTGGGGAAGGGTCATAAATTCATCACAGGTTTTGCACATTTACTGACCAAGTCGACCTGACAAATGATGCTGTTAGTTGTTCACATGGAAACCTTTTCAAAAGATCATTTTAAAAGATTTTTAAAAATATTTCACATTTTTGCATAAACTCACGTGTAAATATTCTGTGAAGACATCACTGACGTAGTATCACTATTCAAATTGATATGGTCAACTTGTCCTCAAACACTTATTTACATATAAATCAGAGACGGAACAACATTAGCAGTCACTTGAAGTCGTGTTCCTGGCCACCTGATAAATGTGGGCCCGACACACACCGGAGGAATCTCCTGCTCCTTAGCTGCTAAATGCCTCACTGTGTTCACCAGCTAGTCTCTAACTTTGTCAGCTGTTTGGTCCTCAGCAGGAAGTGTGCAGTGGATTTATGAGAACTTTTTTTTCACTGAAAACATCTGCCTGCCGCTGGTGGAAATGGTGCCAATGAGAGTGAATCAAAACAGTGAAGCTGCGGGACATAAAATTAAAATAATAAGTTATTAGAACTTGAAATGTTCCAGATGCTGAGGGGAGCTGCAGAGTTGGGTGATAATTATCTGTGGATTTGTCACCACGAGGCGACTCTTTTCACATACACATGTTGGTCATATAAAACCACTGATGAGAACAGTGTTAAAAGGAAAGAAAATAATGTTGTTTCCAGCAGTACTGTGTTTTTCATATGTTAATACTGTGAGAATTGGGCAGATTGAGTGAACTAAATGTGTAGTCTTTGACAGCTCTGTTGAGCAGAATTTCACCTCATACAACACCGAGGGTATATTTTTGTTCACTGGCCTCCTAATATTTGCAGCACGTGCCTTTTATGTATAGTTTGCATTATATATATTTATTATGTGTGAACACATACTAACACATACATACTAACTTCATTTCACAATAATGTGTTGACTATGTTGTTTGTTGTTTTACCATTTTAATCTCAGACCAAAGAGTAGGGGTCACTAGGTGCAGTGAGGATCATCCCTCGCCACCTTCCCACCAGCAAATACTCTGTATTGTGGTTGACGGGCCACTAAGCCAGAAGCATTTCTCTTTTCCTCCCTGTGTGATGACTAAATCCCAAAGAAGTAGATTTATCCCTCTGAAACTGAAGTCTGTCTGTTTGGATGGAGCCCCCAAGGGTATAAAGAGTAGGGCTTACATGACTGCATTACAGACGCCATATTCCAACTGTGGGATTCATTAAGTACCTCAACATTTTCGACTGCTGTAAGTATACATGCTCATATGTCATTTTGGTGATTTCACATGCAGGTGCGTAGAGTCAGCCTCATGTAAAATGTGCGCTTAAATCTCGCACGCTCCTCACGTCACTAAGCACATCGCGGGGTGTTGAAGCACACACGTCTCTCGATCAATCCTGCAAGAGGAAGAACAACGTGTCAGTATCATGTTAGTATTTATATGTATGCCTATGTGCTCATATTGTATATGAATGTGAAGATTCATGAGGGCATGCATGAGTGTGTGTGTGTGTGTGTGTGTGTGTGCCAGCATCCACATGCACGCATGCATTCGGCCATGCAGGCCTAGGAGCAGGTAATTACTGCACTGTGGTGAAACATCATTATTCACTCATCTGCCCACTAGCACCATCTGTCCTGCTGAGCACCACCTCATACACAATCAGCACCACACCAAGGACAACTCCACCCACACACACACCATCCATCTCCTGGAGCACTGGCTTATAGGACACCGCTCATCACTTCACCTTTCTCTCCATCTATCCCCGCTCACATTTTTTTTTTTTTTACCGTATGCTGTCTTTTCCCGTCCACACATGACGCTAGTGGGTTATTCTGTTGCTCATTAAGTAATTGAATTCTGGACCGTTCTCGCAGAGTTCCATGTATCACTCTTGATATATCAAGAGGTAAAGCCATATTTCACGTTGCCGTTTCACCCTTTTTCCCGCGCGTTAGCCGTGATGAGATCATGAACAGTCCGCTTGTAAATTGGCAGCGATGTATCTCAGCTGCGGGTGGTTGACAGCAAATAACTTCACAAGAAAATCATGCGGCAAGAATAAAAAGGGAAGGGAAAAAAAAGGCGGCTGTGATGAAAAGAGGCAGAGCCGGTTAAGACAAAATGAGAACTCTGACTTCGGGGGCAAAGGGAGCAACAGGAGGAAAACCACAACTCAAACTCCGCGGGACGCTCTTGCATGTATAGGAAAAATTTTCTGGCTGCAATTAAAACCGTGAGATGACTAAATCCATCCTAATGATGTGCCTTATTATGAGTGTCCATTACTCTCCACTTGCTCCCCATGCTCTAGAGGGAAAAAAAGCAACTTTAATAGCAATTTGCAGTAATGCACCATGCCATAATTCTGACTCTGTCTGCTGGCTGCATCGATGGCCGGGTGTAATTGCCGTTTTACTCATAGCTGATGGATTAGAACACAAAGTAACAAGAGAGGAACAATCATGTCAAGGAGATGGATGGATAGGCTCATAGGAGTGAGTGAGTGAGTGTGTGCGAGCGTGTGCGAATGTGTGTCGGGGTTTGGTAGGGGGCTGGATAGATAAAGGCAGGAGCCATCACGCTGCAGAGTCGGATTGCTTCTGGGAATCTGTTTTCGCTCCCCGGCATTCCTCACCCAGTGTCATTCTGCTGCACGATGCAAGCTCACGCGCCGAGATATGCACACGCGCAGAGATATAAAGAAACCCTTCAACATCAAAAAGAAGTCCTAACTCAAACACATTTCATAATTTTCCAATTAATCTAGTCATTTTTCAAAGCCGGTGTGGTCAGATAGATCAAGGAGATGACATTTTTCTAAAGTGTGTTTCATAGGTATTCGAGTGTCTCCCCCTCCTCCCTTCCCGAAGCCTTGAACTAAAGGCTAGTCTGCAGCAGAGCTTTTAAGTTGCTTCCCTGTCAAATAAATTTGATTACCAAGGCCTTCCTTCTTTGCCGTTTCCCCGAGGTCAGAAGTGGAAAAAAAAAAGCGACGAGAAAAAAAAGAAAAAAAAAAGTCAATGCAGTCATAAAATGCCACGCATTCAAGCATCAAGGCCTCGTGAGCTGCAGTATTCAGTATTTTTCAGAATAGTCTAACTGCACAAAGCATTGATAATAAGACAGCTATGCAGGGGCTAGTCATTCATCACTGCCATAGATTATAAAACACAGTAGCAGTTCAGGAGGAAAAGACCCTGAAGCTTTAAAGAACATCACAGTGACTCAATTATTATCTTCTTTTTCAATAAGCTTTAAATATTCCTGCTGAAACATATGCAGCGCCCGATTAGATTTCATCGCAGCCCAGGTAATTTCTTCTTGCAAACCGAACAATCTACAGGTAGTCTGGAGCAAATCTGGACTGGCATCCAGCCTGTCGATCCCCACTTTGTCCTGACGCACCCAGACGATTAATGCTGCTTTAAAATCTACTGCTAGGTAAATAAATAAGGGGCCTGGGTAAATTAAAACTCTGATGCAATTACACCACCACTTCCCGTTAACCCCCTGGCAATTAACAAGCTGTCAGCTGGGATGGATAGGAGTGTGCATGGCAGCGTGGGAATGTGTGTTTGTGAGCGCGTGCGCACATTTACGTGAGCGTGTGCGCATCCAGCTGGCCATATAACACCCCGCTGCTGATGCAAACTCAATACGCTTAATTAAACTGCACCGAAACTCTATCGGCATACTGAGAAGAAGCAGCAGGGCGCCGCTACGAGTGAAAAGTGTTCTTTGTTGAGAGGTCAAAGGTCACAAGTTGGACTATATTCATACACGACAAAGGGTTTCTGACGACAGCCTGGTGGAGTTAGGCCTTGGACATGACAAATGTTTGCTTTTGAATGACAAGAAAAAGAGTGAAGTGAATAGAGAAAGTAACAATCATGAGTGCAGATTCAACCGAAGCCAAGGATGAGTTAGAGTCATAGAATAGCGCTGATGCTCCTGCAATAGTCTTTGTAATACATCAAAGGCTGCAGCTATTTGGCTAGAGGAAGGGAGAGAATGAGCAAAAAAAAAAAAGAGCAAAATAAAGAAAGAGGAGAGATGAGAGCAAGGTCTTGGCTTGGTTTCAGACACCCTGCAGTTTGTGTGCGTATGCTCGTCTGTGTGTGTGTGTTTGTGTACACCCATCCCCGGGGCCTAGCTTTAAGGACCCATTAAAAGCCAGATACGAGCCAGGCTGACCTCCTTGCTCTCCTAACGATTTTTGATGCCAGTGGAAAAAAGCAAAACATATCATCCCCCCTTCACAGCCATATTGCTATCATAGCACTTTAATGAAAAAGAATGCAGGGTACTGTCCCAAAGGTCCCAGATAGATAGAAAGGTTAGAGTCTAGAGTTTAGGGGGAATTAGAGGGAGGGTGAAACTCACAGGACATGGATGATGACATAGGACAACATCAGCTTCCTTAGGGAAGTCCTAGACAATATTTGACCTCCTCAGGCCAATGTTAAGCACTGTCCAAACCAATGTCAAATGCCATTCGACACACGTGTATGTGCGCTCTGTGTGTGTACCCACATTCACACGCAATCCATCTTGGGTACAGATGTGTGAGGAGCAGCAAATCAATCGTGCATCAAGTGCAAACACAAGCTATTTGCAAAAGTCTCACCTACATGGAAAGTGGGCAAACACAAAAAGTAGGTCCTTCTTTGTAATGTGTATGCAGATGTGCAACAAGTAGGGGCTACTGCTACGGTGTGGAACTGTTATTTCATAACTCATCTGACTGGACATCACAGACTGGAGAACTCTCATTGGCCGTTTGTTTCGCATTTTACTCTCTTTGTATTTAGTTAGCTTGCTAAGTGTACATTACTGGCTCACAGAATATCACTTACCAGAGCTTACAACTGAGCTTTGTTGAGAATTTAATGTTACAGCAGTGATGTTACGGAAATATCTAAATCTTTTAACAATGAAATATCCTTCACCAAGATGCAGAGGAAGGAAAACAATCCCAAGCCCAAAAGGTGCAATGGAGGGAGGACGTGAAAATGTAAAATATCATGTTTTAGCTTGATAAAGAAACATCAGTGAATTGAATTGTAAATTGTGAATTGAATTCCAAATATCCAAATGCATTCATCAAAATTAAGATTTTAAAACATGAGACGCACAATAACTGGAGAACAAGATTTTATGATAACTACATACTAAATAAAAATGGGGTGGATTGTGATTTAACCACTATGAAGCCAGTTTTATAAAATATTTCAAGTTTTTGAAATATTCAACACTGTTAGAGGGTTAATATCCCATTTATAATAGAGATCCTAGTCTGTTCATTCGCATGGATGGTTGCGCTGCCTGACAATTTGGGGGTCTGAGATGCCAAAATGTAAAAGTATACTGTATATATTAACTGACTGTACTGAAAATGTATTCAAAATAATTAAAGTTTACATAATAAAGTAATACGAACCATGAATTTAAGAATTATTCTCAAAGGAAATAATTCTCACTTGGAGACAATGAAATGTAAACAGGTCAGTATGGAGTCTTTAATTTTCAGTCAAGACGTGCAGCAGGTTTGCCATGCCCTGATATGGAACTGCAATTATGTTGACATTCAGTCACTTGGATGACATGGTCGACCATCTGGGTGAGCTCTTTAGAGATCGTGGTTATGCCAGCTATGAGTTTGTGCCCATTTCTTTTGAAACTGACAACAGTTCAAGTGAACGTCCTGGAGAGCTGGCTGATGCGGAGATCACACAGAGAGCAAAAGCCGGACCACCACCAAAAGACGTACCAGTGTTGGAGCACAAATAACAGAGAGCGATGTGGAGGATTCAAAAATGTCTTCAGTTGTACCACAGCCTGGAACAACTGAGCAAAAATAAGAAACCAAGTCTAAAAGTGTTTTCTGTATTTCACAACCAGGAACTACAATGGTTGAAATCTATGGCAGAAATGTGGAGATGCGAAACATCTCATCAGCTGTCCCACTATGAAAACTTTGTGTGGAGTTTCTAATCCCAGAGAGCAATGCTGGCAGAACAAGTGAGTTCAAAAAGCAACATATACCACTTCTAGATAATTGACTGAGAAGTTATACAAAAAGCCAACATGAAAAACTGAAATCTGTGGCTATGAAAACTAAATATGCCCAGGACTCTCACTACCACAAACAGAAGCTATTATCATTCCAATGTCATTATGTAGATCCTCGTGTTCAATGTAAAATGAAAGAAAACCTTGCCAGAAGATACAAAATGGATCCATCTTTTCAGACGCAATGGAAAAAATACATTAGCATGAGGCACAACACAGATCATGCTTTCAGACCAGAGATAGAAAGAGAGATACAAATATCCTGATATAAGAAAGAGACAGTAAACATACCTCACAATAAAATATACATGTGACCACAACTGCAGACAAAATAAAAATTCACACTAGATACCACAGCGACCCAGAGTTCAGACTGCATCATATACAATGCTGTACCCAGAGAAAAATACAAAAATTAGCTGCAAATGCTACCTTTCATATAAATCACAAATTGCAGCATGCACTCAGAATATAAAGGAAATACAGACACATAACAGTCTGCCACCAGGAAACCCCACAGCCTGTGGTCCACCCTGTGATTCAGGCTACTGTATCTTTATTCTGTGAAATGATTCAACACGGTAGCACAATGTGCCACAGAACACTGTTTTGTTATCAAGTTAAGCAACGCACCAGATCAAAATACGTCAAAAACATTCCTGTGACAGGAAGATGTGTTCATGTTTGTGACAGGCACCTGAAGAGAGGACACATGCCATCCATTGTAATGGAAAACAACCCGAAGTTAGCACCAATCCCCCAGAGCTGGCTGAAGTAAATGTGCTTGAAAGACAGTTGATTACCAAAATCCTACCTTTTGCAAAAATAATTGCATTGCCCTAAGGACAGTAAAGAGCACTTCAGCTGTTGTATGTGTACCATCGGTGAAGGAAGCAACAGCCAGCTGTCTCTGAATGCCCAGCACTGAAGCCCAGCTACTGCAGGTAAAACTGAAACCACACATAAAGTACAAACGGCATCAATATTTAACACAGTGAACATGAAGAATGTGCTGGCAGGACGAGCACAACTAAAAGAGATGCACTCAGAAAACAGCGATGTGTCTATAGATAAGAGCACTACTTTTGAAAGTCTCAGTGATGATCAGCCAAATGCTGCATGGCCTGAGCGGCGCAGCAACCCAGACAGAGAAATGGAGCCAGAAAAGGAAACCATAGCACCCACAACAGGTGAACAGGGTCAGCTAAGACCTGGTCCGGCCCTGGACACTTGTATGCAGCCACCTGACACAGCACAGGAAATTCATACCTGCTGTAGTTGCCTTTATCTCTCACAGACATACACACACACACACATACTGTAGCAACCCCACAGCAACCACTGATCCATCACAGGAGAGCTGCCATTGGCCTTTTGTTATAAGTATTTGTTGATTCAAATCCTCATAAGTTCTAGCTAATGTTATACTAAATGTAATAGTGTAAGTTATGGAGAGCAGCTATGTGTCTCCGAAAGGATGTGTCCCCCACAATGTGACTGTCTCAAGACATTTATGTCCTCCCAACATGAGTAATACACCTCTCTCCCTCTCTCTCTCTCTCTCTCGCTCTCTCTCTCTCTCACACACACACACACACACATTCTCTAAAAGTCTCCTGTCCAATCAAAGCAAAGCTAATTACTGTGTTTCAGTGGTGTTATTCCAGCGTGGAAGTAGCTCGCCTGTTGATGGCGTCTGGGCTTAAATTACTGCTTTAATTACTGATGCTAATGTTTTCCCTGCTATTAAACATTTATGCAAAGTGGCATCCGGAGATGTTCAACCCTTATCTTCGCGGATCCCCAGGGGCTGCGGGGGCTGGAGGGGAGTGGTGGGGAGGCCGGGGGACTTAGGTGGGAAAGTGCCATCGCTGCAGTTCCGCCCCTGCCTCCACGGCGGTTCGCTGTAAAACACCAGCGCTGGCCTTTGGCTTCGGGCCCAGGGAGAGAAACATGACTTTACTGCCGCTGAAAGAAGCGTGCACCCTGCATATATATATATATATATATATATATATATATATATATATATGTTCTCAGTACTGTAGCTCCGAGGGAATTAGACACACGGGGTGGGAGAGCAGAGAGGTTCTGTGGGGTGTCGGCTTCAGCTGAAGGCAGCAAGATAAAGGGCAAAGAGAGAAAACGTGAGGTAGGGGAGGAACGGACGAGGAAGAGGAAGTCGAACGGTACTTACTGTCCACCACACTGGCAGAAGGGAGTCATGTGAGAGGGACCAAGAGAAGAGGAAAGAGGAGAGAGGGGATAAAAAGCACAGAGAGACAAACAGAAACATAATTAGAGTAAGCCTGCCATTAGCACAGCAAATGCTCATCAGAGTTTTACAGACAACTTATCTTGGCCGTAGGTCTCCCGTAGTGATACTCAGGCTAAATCAATAACTCTGGGATTCAATTACTGTCCCCCTACTGCTCACTATACCCACCCACCCCTCGCTCGTTCTCCCAGTCCCTGCATAAGGAACGCAGACAATTAATCCATCAGGGTGACATTGTAGCTCAGTGAGAGCACCAAAGAGAGCTACCCACGTGCAGCACCATGGCAAGTTTGACAAACTTGACGAACGCGGGCAGGCATTTTGACTCTCTCGATATCTTATTTGCAGCAAATTCATTTCTCACTCCATCCTGGGAGAAACAAAACGCAAGAACAGCCAATGTCGTTTTTGCCGCGAATAAAATATGACAGCTCCCGCCCCGACAAACTACTTCTTTTCTCTGTGCAAATCAGCTGACGTAAACCACAGAGAGCAGCAAATGCTCTGAATTCACCAGCGTCCTCACAATAACCTCGAAAATGTTTCATTTTATTTCATTTTATTTGGATTCAGTTTTGGAGGGAATCCACTTGCTTTTCCAAAGTTTGTGTCCGTGGTGTATGGGTATATGATGCAGATATCTCCGTCAAAGTGTGCACTGCAGGAAGATTAAATAGCATGTAGAGTGGATGTATATATTTAGAGGCAGAAAGACAGACAGACAAAACAAACACACTGTGTTTCAAGATATATGAGCATTTATTTTTGCATTTTCAGTTTTGTTAGCAGCTGTCTGCATACGGATGGTAATGTCAGGTGGTGAGTTTATGACTGGAATATCTCAACTATATGGATGCCGTAAAACTGTACAGACGTCTTTCCCTCAAGTAGATTAGTGAGAACCATTCCTGGGCCGTCTATCTGCCGCCATCATCAGGTCAGAAGTTGATCCAATATTTTGGTTAATAAAGCATTCTGACTATTTAGCATTTCGCCTGAAGCGCCGCCAGTCTGAGTAATGCCTTGCTGTTCAGACAGAACACCAGGTGAATTTTTGAGGCAGTGCAATAAATCCAAGTCAATGGGACTTCATGATTAGACACAAATTCACACAACCAGGTGCAGTTGACACGGCAGGAAGAACTGAAGTGTCAGGCAAGTTTTGGTCTAAGGCTGCGGTGAATACATGCACACTTAACTCGCAGCTCTGTACATTGGCTTTGGTTTGGGGGGAATGAACGCAGGCTGCACAAAAGTTTAAATTCCCTTCACATCCTGTCTGAACAAAGTTCTTGTTTTATTTAAACTTTCATTTTCCAAACAGTGACCTGTCCTAATTTTTACAATTGTGAAATAAAGCCTGAGGCTTCTTCTCTACTTCGCGTGTTTATCAGTTTGTGCTCTACAGCCACCACTGTATTTTTGTCTTCAGCACTACTATTTTTCTGATTTCTGATGCATAACAATAAATGAACCCTAATTTAAAATTTCATTTCAGGCAGCACTAAAATCAAGAAAATGTGGAAGCAGTACAGCAGTGGATTTAAATTTTACATTAGCATTCAGGCTTCGTTTCCTTAATTGGGAGTCTGACCATATAATTATCAAATCGTTTGAATATACCATTTTAGGTAGTGTTTTATTCCACTCGCCACAGGAAGGGCTCAAGACAGGTACACACTAAAAAATCCTTTAAACTCCTCAATCATCCTCTCCACCACCTCCCTGAGCCCTTACTAATGTTTCTTCTCTGCCCAAAGAGCAGGATTTCCTGAATCTCACTGCTTGTTGTTTCTCAATTGAGAATGCTGTTTCATTTTCGGGAACACATCTTCATGTCGCTCTGTGTGTACACTTACAATGACATGAGTACAAATGCACACTATGTGGTAGCATGATAGATAATAGAATTCCTGTGTGTGTGTGTGTATGTGTATCAATTGAAAGGCTATTTCAGACCCAACAAAGACATAGAATTGTGCTGACAGAAAGAAAATCTCTTTTGTGTTGGACTGGAACAAAGTTTGTTTTCACAAGCTGCAGGAACTGCTGAGCACGGCCGAAGGAGAAGGAGAAGCATCTCTACGCAGCCTACAGCATGCACAGCCTCCGTCCTACCTGCCTGCATCCGTCCCTCCCTCGCCAAACAAAGCATGTGGAGTCACAGCGACACAGCAAGGGAATCCAGTCCTGTCTTGTGTGACTTGGCATAGGGTCCACGCTCCGCTCGCCTCTGCAAAGCTTAGCAATCGAGGCAGCGTCTCGTGCTCGCTCTCAGTCTGTCTCACCACTGCTGGGTCAGAAAAAAATATGTTTGCATCAGATGAGAACAGTTAGGATCGTGCATATAAGCAAGAATTTCTGCTCTTTGTTCCCCTCAGCTGCATGTAGCTGTTTGTAGGTGCGGGCGTCTGAGCATGTGTGTGGGCAGAAAGTACAGTAAAGAAAATATGTTTTAGGCGAGGCTGTTGCAGACGGCGGGTTTATCGTTGCCACCTGCAAAATCTGTCACTTCTCTTGCCTTTATTGGATTTTTCTCGTGTCGTTTCCATGCCGACACCATCAATTACCCCCCAGGTATGATTAAATTGGATGTACGCTGTGATATTACATTATAGCCCAGTGTTGTTTCATGCCGTGCCGTTAAATCACTGGTGATCCTCCGCAGTCCTTAGTTAACCACTGATGAGGCTGCAAGGACACGTGAGTCCGGTGGGTTGAGACATGGATCAGTGAGAAAAGAGGGAGAAAGAGAGAGCGAGAGAGAGAAATAACTTACGCCAGTGGTACATGATCAGAATATTTCTGTCCCTTCCTGACAACTGATTCTAAGTGAGTCAGTGAGGCTGCTTTTCTAATGAATCCATTTGCATCTGTGAGCTGTAAAGGTTGGATTTTCTTTTGTACGCAGACTTCCTTATTGCTATGCACCATATCAGCCCTCGTTGAATCCCAAGTCAGTGGGTCCTCCATTGTAAGTAGATAGATTGTGAGAAATCAAGGTTGTCTACATAGAATATCTATGAGGAATATAGCTAGTTAGTCTAAAAAAAATAATTATTCAGGGACCTCTGTTCATCAGCCTCTTTTAAATCCCTCCACTCGTACTCATTACCTCTCAGCTGCAAACATATAGACACACACACACACCATTGTCTTTGTGTTTACTGCATGTTTCTGAGCACAGTGTTATTCCCCAGTGTTAGTCTCGAGAGTTGTGTTTTCAGTGGGAGCGGAGTCGGCCTCTCAGGAGAGCTCAAAAGTTCACCAAAACATCCCCAAATAAAGGAGCTCAAGTCTGGGAGAACTGTTTAAGCGCAAACAAGATAACGGAGGCGCCATAGGTGCAAGCAAACAGAATCCAGGGCCCTAATAGAGGGAACAGAGCGAGAAATGTTTTTCAAATTTTAGTATAAGCATGGTTCTGTTCGAGGATAAGAGCAGCGTTCAAGAGACATTTTCCACACCCAAAAAGTGCCAGGTCTATTTCAGAGGACACTCTTGCTCAGTGTGCCCACCCACATGGCTACACAGGATCCAGCTATACAGCCCAGTGGAGTGATATAGATAGTCATGTCTATTATCCCCCTCCCCGTTCAGAAGTTATAAGACTGACCTTAACTAACGATTTCTGCTAACCCCAGGTAAATGTCACCAGGGGAATGGACTTCTTTTAGTGGCAGCCGGATCCATATGTATGTCAAATGTCAGAAAAGGTACAAACGTGGGTGTATGTGTGCGTCTGTGCATGTGCTCCGTCAGACAGTGACCTCCTGCAGCCCTGAGCTGAAAGTGCGACCTCAGCACCGCCGCGAGAACGGCGCGAGCAGCCGAGTCTGCAGAATGCTCATAGTTTACACACACACGCGCGTACGCGCTCAAGATTTAGAGCATTAAATAACACACACACACACACACAGACACACAGAGAAGTACACACGCCTGCCTGCGCACACGCGCAACACACACAGATACTGTTGAGAGGCCTGTGTTTTACACTTTCTCAGCAACATTTATCTCTGCTTTATTTCAAGTGATAAAGCCCTCTGATATAACTCAAAGGGGCAGACAGTGGGACAGCATGTAAATGCAGCCATGAAAATGAAAACTGGGCTTCTGCAGAATTTCAACTGCCCCCAAAAGGATGGAGGTGCTCTGCCGCAAGGAGATATATAACTGCTGCTCTTCCAAGTCAGCCTCTGCCAGCTCGGTTATGCAAAATGCATGCAAATGGGCGTAGTTATTGGAGGCTCTTAAAAAAAGGAGTGCTAATTGAGTATTAACACTTTGGACAACTGTTGTTGACTCATCGTTTTAACTTTGATTATGACAAAATGTAATGGTGCTCATGTGGTTCATGCAGAATCATCAAATTTTCCTCGTGAGAATTGGCCCCACGGTTAGAGATGACAATGTTGATGTATATTTCTTTTAAAAATGGTAGGTGTGCTGCCTCAGTGGGACACTGAAGGTCACTGCATTTTGGTATGGACCAACATGGCTGACTCTAGGCCGCCATGATCTGCATGCGACGCGTGAGGTTCGGGTGCAGGTGTCTTGAGGACTCTGTGTTTGTTTCCTGCAGCATATGTCACTTTGCCAACTGGAAAATGTAAAATCATGCAGCCGATGAGCTCATAAAATCCGGCTCCCACAGGTGTTCTATAAAGTTGTTGTTGCAGAGGCTGAGTGTTTTATACCAGGAGGTAACCTTCCATCAAGACACTAACAGTCCCGCTGAGATTCACAAGGACGAGGAGGTCACAGGAGGAGCCAATAAACACTATCTTATCTTCAGGTGAATGCTCAAATAAAATCTGCGCGCCTGCATAGATTTTGTGATTTCATGTGGTCACGACCTGTGTGTTTACACCTTTAAAAACTGGTTCACATCGCTGATTGGTTACAGGGTCTTATTTTAAACTACCCAATTATCTGGGCAGATTATGAGGGATTCTGTAATATATCTGCCTTTCACTGTAACCTCTGGCTGCAGGATTTACTAAAGCAAGTACTCAGTCACATGATGACACAGCCCAATAAAGCTTATCAGGCCCATTTAATGCACAGACCAGCAGGAGGTGTGACTAGCAGAATCTGTCATTTCCCTCCAACCTCACGGCTGACCTGCTGTCTCCATAATGAGAGAAGGATGAGGTAAGAGGACAGTTTAACAACGGGAGCCGGCAATGCCATGTTTATGGTGACCGCATGACATCACCAGCTTTATTTAGATTAATTCAACACCATCAGTCACTGTTATGAGGAAGGAATTAAACGCGACACTCAACTTAAATCCTGATTTTTTAATTAAAGCGTGGTGAGTGAAGTGAGTGGACAAAAGGCTCCGGTCATGATTAAGGTTTAAAAATGTGAACGTTTAATGATCGCGCTGGATACATTCCTGGGAACTGTAAATAACTCTGTGTGTGATGAACTGTGTATGTAAAATATATGTGCAAAAAATAAATCCAATGTCAAAGCCAAAACCAACAACACGTAAAGTATATACTTTTAATGTTCCCCACCTAAAAGTGTTGTCTACACTACCTGCCCATCAAACGAAAGATAGTCAAAGTTAGTGACTAGCTGGTGAATATCGTGGAGCAGATATTTCCCTCATGAGTGAAGGCCAAAAGAGAGCTAAAGGGAAAGTGAATACTAGACTTAAATTTGACTCTGCAATACTCCAAAGTGAATACAAATGTTGTTCATACACACTAATGTGTTAATGTTAATGTTAATAATTAGACAACAGTTAATGACCAACTTTTTCGACTAATGACTTTTTAAATTAAACAGATTTTATATACTTGATGCACTGGCCCCAAGTGGCCAAAAAAATCAATGAATGCAGAATGAAACTGGGGTAAATGGTGCTTTTATGTTGGAGTCCGACAGATTTTGTTGCCTTATTCTACCTGACTCAAAATGAACCTCAGTGCCAATGTTCATGTTTTTAATTTGGATAACAATGGGAGTCTGTGGCACAGTGGAATAAACTACGCCAGGCCCTGGCTTCACAAGCAGTACTTGTTAGTAGAATACATTAATCATTGGTTTCGCCCTTTAATGGCGTTTGATTACAACAAGAAAAATATCACTGGCCTTGTCCTTCAAACTGACTTTTGTCCACTGTCATTGTGTGTAGAGTTTGCATCAAAAGTTCAAATGAAAAAAACGAAGATGTCCTTGCTTCACTTTTAGAGTGATACTATTAAACTGTTCAATTACCAAACACTAAAGTTTTAATGTTTCTCCTTCCTAAGATATGAAAATAGGCCCCCCGTAAATGGATATATACTTAGGCAGGAGGGATCCATCTCCTGCAGAAAATGGCCTCGTATTCTTTAATTCATCTGTCACACTAATTGTCTACCAAGACAGCCAGGAGCACAATGCATCAAACAATGTTGTTCCGACACAACATTAGTTTGGTAAGTCCAACAGAGAAGGCAAAATAAAAGTCACAATTTACATTGATAGCAATATCAATTGTGTCCCTCCCCAAATTCTAAAGCTCATTTGCCAGAGATTACAGTTGCTGTGCCTGTTGTTTTATCACTGTGTTGTTAAGATGAAAAGCGAGAGGAAAAAGGGAAAATATTAGTTACTCGAAAATCATCAGTATTAAAGTGAAAGCTCATTTCATACAGTCTGAAGACAAATGTGTTTGTGACCAAACTAGTTAAGCCAACAAACGGGAGGGAAGCGCTTCTTTTATTTCGAAGGTGGCCATTATATCACGAAACTTGCATCAATTTTTGTCTCCCAGAAAAATGTAAGTGCCAAAATGACATGTTTTGTTTCTCTCAGTTGATGAGTCCTCCATCCAAGTGCTACTTTAGCATCTGCATTGTCCCACATTACACAAACGCATGCCGGAGCACAAACACTCACACACACAAATTGCATCCAGAAAATTACATCACTTCCCCACCGTTGTCTGAAAATTACATCTGTCCCTCACCATTCCACCAATCACTCCCCAGGTCTCTTTTTTTTTCCACCCCTTTCCCTTCCCCTCTCTTTCGCCTTGCCTCACTATTTTAGGCTTTTCCCTCCACTTTACCTCGGCCCTAAATTGCCAGGCCTGAATTGCCCTATGAACAGCGTGGGGTGGACAGGCCGGCAGGAGGTGTGTGTGAATGCGTGAGTCTCTGTGTTATCACCATCTCTTTTCATTTTCCTCTCCAAGTGGTGCTGTCAGGAGCCAAACAAGATATCACTCTCCGCCCGCCCCCCGACAGGGAGTCACAACACAACATGAAGGAAATGGAATAAAAGAATAAAGACAAAGGTAAACAAAATGGTCGCCTTCCAGACTTCAGCACCTCCGCCGTGCCCAACTAATCCCATGGCTCTCTTTGTTCTTTAATCCCATCAGCCACTGGGGCCCTGCGTGGCACTCTGGGTGCAGATAATGGCGCCATGCCGCGTGTCTTGATGAAGTTCAGGACCTTATTAAAGAGAATTCGCACGCATGTGTAAATGCAGGCGCACGTACAAGAGAACAACCCGCCTCGTGATCCCGGGATGATAGTGTGCAGGTTTAACCTTTCTCCGCATGACTCTGTGATCGTACATTTCCAATTTTTGCCAGTATCGACAACAAAAACTTTCCCTCTCAGCTTGGGTTCGCTCCACGTGTCCGGGTATTTTTCGCTCAAACAAACCTGCCCCCTCTTTTGTTTCAAGGTAACTTTGTGAATATGACAAACCTCCGACTTTTAACGGCTGTGGGACATTTTTTACTGCTTATATAAACCAAGCAGTCAAGGAAAGATGCGACCATCACGGTGCCAGACCCTGTGAATCAGCCTGTTTCGTCTCACGCGACACAAACATCCAGGCGCGTTAAAGGCGCCACTGACTTGTGTTTTAATAACTCTGCCGCCTGTAAATCTAAAGCCACCTACAGTCACAAACACTGCGCTGGGAGGTGAATCAGGTGCAGCATTTCTCCAATTATAAAGCGTGTCATCATATTCAGTCTAGTGTGTCAGGGTATCGGGAGTGAGGTCATAAAAGTGTGTGATTTAAGCTGATTGCCGCAGCTATCAAGGTTGTGAGAATCTGGGCTCGTAACGGCTTCCATTCAGCAACAGGGAGGGCTAAATGAGGGCACAGTGATGCACAAAGCTGATTCCAGGAGCAAGCCTTGTCTCACTTGGGAGCCGACAAGGAGAGAGAGTGTATTCTGAGTGAACAGGCATTGTCCAATATAAATACCTCGCAAAGAATATGCCTGCGTTCATTGTTTTGATAAAGAATCGCACAAAGCAGCAAGCTGGTGCATTTAATGAACAAACAGCCTCAGACGGGCGACGCGGTAAAGTATTCTTCGCCGCCCCGTTCCATGAAGCTATAAAAGCCATTGCAAGTAAAGCATGATAGGTTTGTCACAGAGGCAGCCGCGTTGGCATGTGTATTTTGGGAACAATGGTTTTGGAGACCTCCGAGTGCCAACAGGAGGTTACAAAATCAGAAGCTTTCTAGTGCCGCAAACAGCTTGAGTGGTGTCATTTTATGCTCAGAGTAAATAAAAAAAAAAAAAAAGAAAAACGTACCTGAAATCAGCAACACCATCTACTAATGTTCCTGACTTGGCATCTCGCGCGCCATTTGCAGATGAGCAAGCGGTCTCCGCGCAACATCCCTAGAATAGTAAAAGCCATTGAGCGAGCTCTCGGTGTTTATAGTCACACAAATAGTCTGGTGCTGGAGTGATCACATAAAATGTCCTGGACAGCTGTGATGACCTCGAGAGGATTCTGGTCGTCCGTTCAAATATAAAGTCCTTTCCATCCCTCTGGCTCTCCCTGTAAAACTCACAAATATGCATGCACGTGCTCGCCCAAGCAGCATCCATCTCTGCAACTCAGCATGCCGAGGTTACATCGGGGGCAACCTGCTCATTACTCCAAGTGTTGTTAGCCAAAGTACACACGCACACACACCAATTCATCAGCGTGCACCAATTTGTCAGAGGCACTCACTTCTGCTTGTTAGCGGAGTACTTCAAGTCTGAGAGTTTGTTAACTCTTGTGCGTATGCCAGCGTGAATGTGCGCGCGTCCTGTGTGTGAGTGGGTGCGTTTTTTTTTTTCAGTTTTATTTTATTGTATGTGCAAAAAGAAAAAAAAAAATCATCAATCTGTGTGTCTGTGTGGGTGTGCTTTGCACATCTGCAGCCGGGTGCTTGTGCCTCTTTGTCCATCTGTAATTCTGTCTGTCTCGGCCTGGCCATTTCCAGCAGTCCACCATCTCCCCTGCAGCAGACGAAGTGTGCGTACGTGCAGACTGCCTAATCTGTTGCTGCAGAGCTATGGCTGGGGGACTGCAGAGGATATCCTTTATCAGACTGATTAGAGAGGAGGAGGGGAGCGATGGACGGTGGGAGGGAGAAAAGAAGTATGGGAGGGGGAGGGAGAGCTTTCCCAGGTAAACACACCCCAGGCGCTGTTCGATCCCAGCGTTTAAACACGCGCGCGCTCAAAGCCGCAATCCAATTATTCACCACGAAACGCTGCTTTCAACAAGCTCTAACCCCATTTAAGAGGTCTCCTCACCCAAAGGATCCTTTTTAATAAACAGTAGCAAACAAGTGTTGACCAAAAGGCAGCAAACCATTGCTCTGTGCTTTCTCTTTTAACTACTTAATTAATCAAGTGCTTTGGCTATAATGACCTGAAGTTCATTCTTCAAAGTAACTATTTGGAAGTGAAAGTGTAAAAGAGAGGGGCAGATTGGGAAGCTTAAAGAGAGAGCCGGGGATACTGTTGCATATAAAGGCTGCAGCTTGGTCGTCCTTTGTATAATGATGATATGGAGTGTGAGGGAATGCACTTTAGCTACCCAGGTGCCCACCTACCAAACATCCTAATACCAAAAAGCTTTAAAAAAAAATTGATGCGAGCATCCGGTTGGATGTAAAAACAAACCCTCCTTAAACACCCTCTTTTTCATGTGAATAAATAGCATCCATTGAGACCAGAGGGAGAGTTGCTAGCCAGCTCTCATTTACATAAACACTTACTGTTCAATACACAGAGAGCGGGCAGGCCAAATTAGATTGACTCTCATGTACCCATCCTATTAAACATTTATTAAACATGGTTAAAGCAGAGATGGGGTCTCGTTGTAAGAAAACACCATTAAAAAGCAGCACAGAGTGACTGGAGCAGACGCACAGAAATAAAGATCGCAAGTCTATTTCTGAAAAGTGGAGGAATTGAATACCACCAACCTCTGCTTGCATCACACTCGCTGATATGTTGACAAGTAGTAAATAGCAGTACACTTCTCCATTTTCCTCTCTATTTTTTCTTTTTATGCCCTTTGCTTGCCAACAGCTCCCCTGTAAACCATGAAGCCGGGGCCAGAGGCCAGTCATCATCTTGTCATTATCTGATGGGAGCACCGATAACTTCCCCACTGCTTCCTTGTTGAGGTGTGAAGGGTCAAGAAGTCGGCCTGTGTCAGAAATGGAGAGGAAACTGTAGAGCTCGAGCCGTGGTATATTGATGGCATTGACATATGTAGCAGGCTGTGATTTGAATTTGCGAATCCTCATTATAGCCTGAGCCTGTCTGAAGACAGCATTATTAACATAGTGAGAGGCACACATGCCCCCATGAATACTAAAGTCCTGTTTGCCTTCAGAGGAGGATTTGCTCCCAAATCGATTAGGAAAATATGTACTCTGCATCAGTATGAGTTTGAGAACTTGGCATTATTGAAGTTAAGTCAGTGTTTTTCACCTACTCAGCACATTAGCGAAAATGTTAAACTCAAGGTTAACATATTCATAATGGCCATCCTTTTTGTTAGTCAATGATTTATCACCGTAATTTTTTTCTTTCTTTTTTTTTTTGGGTTCAGTCTATTTTGATCTCCAGCCTGTCAGAGATCACAATTTTACAGCAAGTGATGATCTGGAAGTGACTTCCAGAATTTGAGTCAGCAAAGTTTTACTCAACGGTGTCTAATTTCCCCCCAAAAAAGAGAAAAAAATACATTATGCATGCACACACACACACACACACCTATGATCTCCTGCCTTGGCTTGCCCTTGCTCTTCTCACTGTTTGCAAACAGAGCTGCCCTGGAAGCCTCGGCTGGCCTCTCAGCTGCTCATCAGAGCTCCCACACACGCCGACACCACAAAGACTAGTGAAGTATCCAGCGTTAAAACAGACTGTGACCTCTCTGGAGAGTTTTTTTTAAATGCAACTATCATGCAATATATGTGGTGTGCAGTCACTTTTTGTTGTATGGTAAAATAATATATCCGTGATTTGAATGTATTTTGAAGGACATGACTAAAATAAGCCCCACACTGTAAAAGCAAGCAGGGCAGCATTTAGGGAGACAGGCTAATTTGATTGTATTTGTTAGACGAGAAAACCTTCCTCATCTCTGTCCAGTGATTAGCCAAGAGAGCGTTAGCTTAGCTTAGCATAAAGACTGGAAATGAGCAAACGTCTGGCCTAGTTTTATCTAAAGTCAACAAAAGCTGCCTACTCGTGCCTTTTATATTCATCAAACACCATCTCATACTGTACCTGGTTTATCCACAAACAAACCCTCCTGTAGTTTTATTGCACGTGAAGACATGAACCGGCACATGATTCCTGAAAACAAAAAAGTTTTTGTCTTTACCTTTGGTTGTAGTATAAATTAGACAAAAGAAAGACAATGTGTTGGAAGAGCTTTAGAAATGCTGGTACAGTACCTCAGTAGAGAACCGAGCTTACTATTTAAAGCGCTAAATTAAGCTAAGATAAGCTAAGCTAAGCTAACCAGATGCTAACCTCCAGCCTTGTGTGGCATTGATAAGCACATTTCCCAAGATGTGCTTAGTGCGTATGTGTGTGTATGTAACTGTAACCCACTCACTAAAAAGTGTTTTGCAACTATAGGGTTAACTCCTCGCGAGTCAGCTGTTTGTTGTTTTTACTT
>JAOXYL010000065.1:18619265-18646278 GCA_028564955.1 Terapon puta | reverse complement strand
GAAAGTGTGTCAACTCTAGGGTCACACCACTCAATGGGATGCCCCCCCCCAAGGCGGGCTCTGTAACATACATTCATACAGTCACGCGTGTTCAGTTAACAGCATGTCGTCATGTGCAGGACGCTGGCTGGCTGGCTGGCTGGCTGGCTGTGGTATTTGACAGGCTGATTGTCATTTCAGAGAGCACCGCCGCAAAACTGCTGTCGTCTCATGATCCCATGATGTCACGCTCTCCCTTTAAACCAACAACGACTCTCACATGAATACGTTTTAGAGGGCGGGTGGATGGGCTGGCTGGCTCGAGTGACCAAGGTAGAGGATGGTAAACAAAAACCCAAAGTGACATCACTGGCTTTTGCATTTGTAGATTCGCTCCACTTTAAGTACAAGTCCACTTCTTTAAAGGTCTGTGGCAACGAGTCGAGTCACTCACGTATGACTTGACAATCTAGTCGTTTTGGTGCTCAACACTGTTTGTCCATAAATGTTCATCTCGACTTCTCCTTTCTTAAGCCATTTGGTTATTTCTGTCAACAGGCCCATTGTTATTTCTATATCTGTCTCTCAGTTTACTGAACTGAAAACAGAGAAAACAGCACCAGCTGCAGCGACGCGTACAAGTGATGGCTCTGTGCTTTTAATATGGTACAGGCCTATTCATCTGGCAGTCTACTATACTACTATACAGTCTACTATAGACAAATACACCTAAACCAATCGCCATACATAACAAGGGCTAAGGTTGTCATTTTCTGATAACTGATTACTCATTATGTCTATAAATTGTCAGAAAAATATCCTTCAGGATTTCTCAGGCTTCACGTGTCTTTTTTTTCCCCAACCAACAATCCAAAAAAAACCCTCTAAACACATTCAATTTACAAATGACACCAAACAGAGAAAGGAGCAAATTCTCACGTCTGGGCAGCTCTGATGAATGAACCTCTGGGAGGACTGCTCCATGTCTGACTCCAGCTATTTACCGATCATACTCCGGTTAGCGACCATTCATTCTCTACCGTGCAGCTAATCGATTTATCTCCAAGAGGGAGTCTTTACGGTGGGACCGCTGGGGAAAATAACCTCAGGGACGAGTGCCACAAGCTACCATACATCCACAGACTACACCCCCCTCTGTGGCTCGTCACGAGGTTGCGTCCTTGTCACTACAATTAAAAAAACACATAGGCCTACACGCCTCAGCTCTCCTGGAGTACAAAACAGTAGTGGGACACGATGATGGTGCTTTTTCATTTAGTGTGGGGCAGCATTAGCAGCAGCAGCCTCATCATTACATCACTGCCTGCTGCTGAGGGGCTGCACATTCACAGTCCGAGGGAGTCTGCAGGAGGCACGGGGGGGTGATCCGATGGGGGCATTAGAAAAAAAACACATATATATATGAACACACACAGGCAGAGCAGCAGACATTAGGCTGAAACGGAAGTGACTGGCCCTGTCATTTGAGCATCAGTAACAGGAGGTGGTGGATTTGAGAAAGGGGGGGTGGGGGGGGCTGTGAAACAGTCTACAGCGCCTCGCCTGCTCTCATTTTTTTTTCCATGCTGTGGCCCCGTTGGCTTGGACGGTGGTGGTGGGTGGTGGTGGTGGTGTTGTGGAGGGGGAGGGGGGATGTCAGTGAAATGGAGCCGGGCCCGGGGATCGAACCCCGCTCCACCACCACCACCTCCTCTTCCTCCCTCCACCTCTCCCTCGGTAAAGACTAAATAAAGAAATAGATAAATAAATAAAGCCGCTGCTATCGGGTCGTGAAACCGTCCTGCTCTCCATCCCTCCATCGGCGTGCACTTGCTACGACAGGAAACCCTCTCTCCTCACCCCACCCATCTCTCCGGGAGCTAACGGGGATCCCATTCATGTGTCAGAATAATCCGCGGAAGGAGAAAAAAACTACACACATTAATCATAATTTTTTTTTAAAAAAGAGAGAGAGATGAAGGGGGCGATTTGCCAACCCTGTGAATTATCTCGTTTGGGCATTAACACGCGAGTAACGGGGGGAGGAGAGGAAGAGAAAAAAAAAAGCAGCAGCAGCGTCTCCAGCCATCATCTCTCCCCGCTCACATCAGCAGCTCCATCCGCCGCTCTGCCTCCACCTACCTGTAAATTTCATGTCCGTCCGGCGGTATCCGAGAGGCGGGGGGGACGGTGCGACCGAGGTCCGACGTTCGCTGACCCTTTTCTTTTATTTCTCCCCCCTCTGTCGCTCCCTTTTATTTTTTTTTCCACCGTGTGCGCCCTCGTCTTCTGTGCCGACTGATGCTCTAGTTTCGCCCAGTGGCTCCCCAGTGCTAATCCACCCCACACAAAGAGCAGAAAATGGCTGCAAGTGCATTTTCTTAAAGGGACAGGCACCTCCGAGTGATGGGTCCGCGGTGATGGCGAGGAGGAGAGCCCCCCCATCCACACGCCCCCGGACGTGTTGATTCACTTACAATAAAACCTTTAATATTAGAAGGAAAAAAATTCGTCAGACCTGTGCAGAAAAAACACTTTTTTTTTTTTTACTTTTGCATTAAAAGTTGTGTTTGTGTTTGACAGTGGGGTTAAGGCATGATCAGCTGAACTTTGATCCTTGGCATGAAGTAGATCACATTGTATTTCCCTCTAATAGGAAAAGGAACATTAAAATATAGGTCATATATCACTAATGTTAGGATTATAATGGATCTGTAGGGCTCAAGGTGGTGCGTTATTTTTTTATTAAGTTATTTTTATTTAGATGAGATAATACTCATTTCAATAAAGAAAAAATCTAAAAAAGTATGCAGGAGAAAATTCAATAATTGTCATCCCAGATCCCTGGTGGCAACGTGTGGTCGGGAGCGTATTGGGTCTTGTGTGCTTGGCTTGAGGCCCGACTGACTGCGTGGATGTGCTCACTGCAAGGCCAAATGACACCTGATCTGAAAGTGCTCGTCCAGTGCACAAATGAGTCTGTGTATGTCTGTGCAATCTATCTGTGTACTTCATGATGTGTTCTGTGACTTCTCTTTCCTAAAAGGTGGCCTACATTGAAATGAGATAAGATAAACCTTTATTGATCACCGGCAGGCAAATCCAGCTGTTGCTGCAGCACAGTGACAGAAAAGAGTACAGGTGAACAACAAATAAAGAGCTGTATTAAAGTAGAATAATGAAAGAATGCAAAACAGAAAACTGTATGACAAAATAACAGAATAAATAGAAATTACTGAACAAAATTGAGCAAACTGAACATGTCACTATTGTAATGAACATTCACCTTTGACCTGGAACTGATATTCTGACACAACATGAGTGGCAAAGTCTGCTCTGTATTACTCGTAGTTCCTTCTTTGGCCACCACACCTGCAGAGCAGAGTGCACAAAACATTTTTTTTAACTTCCAGGTATGTGTAACCATATCCAGACTGCACTTCTGTCTTGTATTTAACCATGTTTTCTGACCTTTTGGAGAATGCACTACTGCAGGCGAGCGGATTATGTTGCAGCAGTAGTTTGAACAGGTTTTATGGACATTGTGAAATATAGATTCTGGTTGGAGTTATATTTTAAACCGGAATAACTGAATCCTACCCTTTGTAGCCACTTCATGGACCTTTTTCATTTCTGAAAAGCAAATGTCACCTTTATTTCATCTTTCTCATAAGCCATTACTGTAGTGTTGAGAATATGGAGAAAAGTAAAGACATGAAAAGCATTCAATGACAAGAGATTCATTTAATCAACAGTGGGTTAAAACACTACAATCTCAACTGTTTCACGTACAGAGAGCTTATAGAATATCTGAAAACCTAACGTAGAGCTGCAGAGAGCAGCAGGTGCTTTGTGAATGGACTGTGTGAGGCTTGTCAAGAACAGGCTGTATAGGAGAGGGATAAAGTGCAAAGTCAAAGGAAACTCTCTCTTGTGTTTTGTAATCATCTCAAGCAAAACAACTTCACAGAGATTTGAAAATGTGGTGATAAATCAATAAATAAAATAAATATAGCTGTTTCATAGTTGTCGCCCTCAGGTCTTCTCAGGGTTCACAGGTCTGACAGGGAGGCCAGCTCATGCAGGAGGAGAGCAAAAGACGGACGATCCTCCGGTTTCTGAGAATGAGAACATAAAACAAACAAACACAAAAAAAGGAGAAGAAAAAAAGATTGTTTTAAAGAGTTTTGTGTGTCAGCTGTTCTTTTTTACAAGGATCATGCTTCCTGAGCTCACCTCCTTCCAGCACCACTCCATGAGCAGGTGGACGGCGTCTGGGGCCAAGCGTGGCTTCAGGAGCCTCAGGCCTGAGTTCAGGGACTCCACCACTTCAGCATTAGTCCGGTTCTCATAAGGTAGACGGCCCTCATTAAACACCTCCCACATGAGCACACCTGTGCAGGGGCAAGCAGTTGTTATACAGCAAACACACCTACAGAAAGACTGACTCTCAATCAGTTGACCTTTTCAGGGATGAGAGAGAAACCAAAATCAGTTCTGCTGTTTTCTGATCAATCATTTGCATGCTTGTGGTCGTTCAATTTGCATGCAGCGTTTTGAATGATGATAAGCGTCATTCAGTCATGCATGTTTCTATTTAGCTATACACCATCTTCCTTCTTTTACACTGGGTGTATTTGTGGACACTGACCCATGAATTTACTGTAACAAAAGTGTTTTTTAAAAAGCTTTTAAATATTCAGATTGGCTACACAGAGCCACTGTGTCCTATTATGATTCAACATCACAGCGGCGGCAGCTCAAGTTCACATGATCCCGCTATTCCAATACACCTCTACGAAATCTGAACAAACTAAAATACATTATTGGCCTGACGGGTATTTATTTCTCAAATCAATCCATGGGGGTTGTAATTACATATATTTTATTTTACCATCTGTTAGATAAAACCCAGTCCCAACTTCTAGGCCCAGGATCTCGTCCCAGTGAACTGTCCATGCCAAGTGAAATGTTGCTGCCGGTTTAAACTCTTAAGCCTTTGGCGATGGTCCTCACAGTATTTAATTCTTGCAGACTACTGCAAATCAACAAGTTCTCATTGCACGGCATGTATCCTGTGACCTCCAGTGCCGATGGAAGATAGTACCAAATCATTATGGTCCTGTTCAGCCTCCAGTTTAGGTTACTACAGCACAGAGCAGCAAAATTATCAGGGAAACAGATCATTTTGCCAGCAGAACTTTTTTAGTGAAAGCCATACTTGGAACAAAAAAGAAAGGAGAGGTTAAAGAATAGACTTCAAAGATAGCCAGCGAGACTCAAATAAAATAAGTGAAAGGCTCAGCAACAGACAGATGAACACACCGAATGACCAGATGTCCGACTTGCTGCTGAACTTGCAGTATCTGATGACCTCTGGCGCCGACCACTTAACAGGGAACTTGGAGCACTGGGAACTGGTGTACTGATCATCAAGTACAAATCTGCGGTGCGGAGATCAGAAATGCTTCATTATGCCATTATAAATGTACTCACTGTGCAATGCAAAAGTTCCTCACAATGTAGCGGACGGCACAAAGAGTGGGACAGTAAGTGAAAAGCATACCTGGTCATACCAAAGTCAGATACTTTCACCTCATTGTTCTTTGAGACAAGACAGTTTCTGGCAGCCTGCAGAAAGAAAGAAGAGAGAGGAAAACTTAACTTTCTTTAACAGAGATTCAAAAGTATCATAAAAAAAGTTCTCATTGGCTGGTTTACCAGATCTCTGTGGATGAAGTTGGAGCTCTCCAGGTAAGCCATCCCTTCGCTGACATCCAGACACATCCCCAACATCACATCCTGCGACAGACGCCCTTTCCTGGCTCGCAGGTACTCTGACAGACAGCCGTTCTCCATGAACTCGAACACCAGGCAAATAGGAGAACGCTGGGTGCACACACCATACAGCTGGACTAGCTTACAGTGGGACAACCTCCTGTTCAGACACACAGACACACACACACACACGTCAAACTAAGTGGTTTTGTGGATTCACTTTGCTCGAACGGTGGGAGTGATACACACTCACATCATGACTCTCGCCTCCTCTTTAAAGTCCTCGTCCGACATGCACTCTTCTCTTATCATCTTCACTGCCACCCTCCTCTCCCTCCAGGTGCCCTCCAGCACCAGCCCGAACTGGCCGCTGCCCAACTCCTCACCCAGGGTCAGCTCCCCGGGGTCCACTTCCCACTGATCTTCTGAGCAGCAGACAGATGGTGAACAACAACAGTGATAACAGTGAATGCAGCCAAACCGGCAAGTTTAGACGGTAACTGCATATAATAACTAAGAAAGTGGGCATCTTTGCTTTACTAATTATAATCAAAGCATGATGAAAGTTTCTTGTGATTGTCAGGGTGTTATTGAACACACTTCGTGTGATTCTGAAAAAACCACAAGAGGTCAGCAAAAAACTGTATTTTGTGGTCTGATTGCTTTGAGTTCCAGTTCAACCAGCTGACCCATTTATACAACAGTAACATCCTCTAACCTTTTGAGAGATCACTGATGTCCTGCGAACAGCCTCCGCCTTGAGAGACAGGGTGCCTCAAGCGCGTTATAAGGCCTGTCACGTGGATAACACACAGAGGTATTATTACAGTATTGATTAAATGAAATTATTTGGCCTTTGATAGATTGTGTGCAAACAATGGGTTGTTCAGGTGAACTTCCTGATCTTTACACTGTGACATGCGGAAAGCCAACACACTTACCGGCAGCATTGTGTTGGTGGTAATGGATGAGCTCAGGAATGGTGCTGAACAGGTACTTCTCTGCCAAGTAAAATGTGGCCTCTCCTGTGTCTGCCTGTCTGATCTGGTAATGCTTCACCCTGGGATTCTTCTCCCCATTTGACCTGCGTGTAATAAAGAGGTGTTTATAGTAAACTACAATAAAGGAAGTGCGTATAGATGAGAGACAGATGACAGATATGCTATTTAGAGTTACTGCCATTACACAGCAGGCGTGTCAAGCAATTATTAGGTTTTTTGCTGGAATCAAATGGTTTAAAGTTTCATTCAGATGCCATCAATGTCATATTTGTGTGATGTAATGATCACTTATTATGACTTGCCACAGTTTAATGCTTAAATAAAATTACCCCGGCGCCTTGGTGAAGACTGACACAGTGTAGACTCCTGCCTGTCTCGAGTCACGGACCATGAATGCACCTTCTTTTCCCTAAAAATGCAGTGTTGAAAAGAGATTAAATCATCAAAATCTAATTAAACCACACAGTAGACCTGCTCAGTGATTGATTGTTTAATCTGTGGCCGGTACCGGCACTGGCCGAGCAGTCGCTTTGAGTAATAGATGATGGAAGGCTGTTCTGCCTCCAACTTGCAAAACTTAGCAAAGCACTCTACGGCAGGAAATTCAGTATTGGAGGAAATACTGTGGTCGTGAGACATTTTTCGCGTCCCAGGTCACGTCACTTTCTTATTGTGCAGGTGCATTTTGCATTAATTTTGCAAATGCAAGACTACTGTAGGTGGCACAGTCACAGCAAAAGTACATGCGTCAAGCAGGAGGCATGCGCTACCTGCTAATTAGCATCAGGATTATTATTTGGAGCATTCTTTTTATTTATTTATCTATTTATTAATTCGTTTTCAGCTTTCAAAAAAACAGCTGGGAGCATAAACAGATGAAAATTGAATTAACGGCAGATCCTTAAACAGTGACATTGCCTTTACCTCTTTCATTAACAAATCCTCTGCTTCCCCCCTGGTTATGTTTTTGTTGTACCATCTGTGAGAAAACAAATTAAACACAATTAAAATTAATTCTGTAGAGCACAGGATGGCATTGCGGATATCCACGCGTGAACTTTTAGAACAAATGAAATCAGACTCACTCAAATCGCTCATAATTGTTGCCAGATTTCTCAGCTACATAAGTGCTGGGTACAAAACCTGTTTTCCTGATGAGGAAGAACATTTTCAGTAACCATGGGCTCATAATCTTTCTCACCATTAAAAAAAGGTGCTGTTAAAAGTGAAAGGTAACAAAGACTGTGATGGGCGCCTTCATGTGGCTTACCCCTGGTCATCCCTTACGGCCCACCAGTCAGCATGGGAGCAGTTGATCAGGGTGTACTCTTCGTCTTTCCGAAGTGGCAAGTCATCATCTCCCAGCGGCGTGTAGTCTTGTAGAGCAATGACCATCCTCTGTCCTGCAACATGCGGTCCCGTCTGTCAGAGATATATAAAAAAAAAGGTGATTTCACAAGCTGTTTAAATTCAGAAGCAAAAAACTTTTTTTCAATCGGGGGAAACTACAGGGGAATACTTTAACAAACACAGAGGGCTTTAGAGCAGCCTACATTCAGACAGGGTAGCTGTAAATAAGCAAGCGGGTCTTTTTGGTCTTACGTCCTTTTCATAAAAGACAGAAATAAAACAAACATTGGCACACCATAGGAAAGACTTTTCTTTTTAACTATAGAAGAGAAATGTAGGATAAAAAAAACAAGTTGCACAAATACAAATCATCTCTTTCCAAACCACAGGCATGTTGGTTTAAAGAAAATGCATAATTATTAGAGACAAGGGTCATAGTGTGGAAAGCGAGGACAATTTTTAGCCAAGGAAGCAACATGTGATTTGAACAGTATCAACAACCACACAAATAATATATCACCAACACGTAATCAAAGAAAGTGGTACCTCTGGTATTGGGAGTTTAGGAAGTGGCTTTTTAGAAGCTGTGGAGAAATTTAAAATGACATTAAACAGGAGAATGCTTTCGACACGCCCAAACTTACAAAACGGCAATTTCACAGTGGATTTCGTGAAATTGTCAGTTACGTAACAACAAGACTACATTTAGATCAAGATCAAAAGTCGTCCCAGCCATGGTTAGATTTGTGTCATGTTAAAAAAAAAAATCACATTACTTTACATCATGTGTGTAAAACAAAAAAGAAATGGCACAAACCATAGCCCACTGGGTCGTATACTTGACAACCTGTCGCCAGCTTCTCTGTTTGTTGGCAACATCTCCATTTTCCATCCATCCAGAAGTTAGGGTGGTATTTTGTTACCAAATTGTTCTTTTTTGTCTCTATATTGAACAGAATAAAGACGTACAGTATGACATATCAGCATGAATTTGTATCATATTATTACAGAGTCTGTGATCTGTGATTTGTCGTGTGAGGCATGGTGTTTTCAAGTTGCTCACCCTCTTTGAGAGCTCGTACCCATCTCTGACGGCAATCATTGTCCGGGGCAAAAATGTAGAGGTAATGGTTGTCATGGAAAACCTGTCGGGACATTTTGCATTTGAGAATGTGGTGCTTTCATTTTGTGATATGCCATACTTGTGTTACACCTTCAATCGACCTATTGTGTATAACATGTTTAATTGTTGTGTTGTGAAGTGTGCATTCTTTAAGAAACTAAGAACCTCACCTGAAAGGGGTACTTATAGTTGCATGGTATGGGAACATCAGTACACACAATCTCCACACACTTGATTCTGTACAGCTCGATGCAACCTTTCATCAAGGGCTTTTTCTGGAAGGACAAGATTTTACTTTACATATTCTACACAAACATATTTGATTAGATTGAAAATATATTTAGCTTATTTTGCTCTCAGGAATCATAATTTACAGACCCAGCCTCCAGGGTCTAAAATTTCAAATTTAAAGCCAGTATATTTGTGTATACTCACCCCCGGGCGGCGCTCAGAATACTTCAGGTCTTGGGTGTCCAATACAAAATACCTCTCCTTGTAGTTACATGGCGATGTTCTTTTCTTTTGTTGAGATTTTTTAATCATAGTTCCCTTCAAAATCACCCTGGGGAACATGGTAACAGCTCTGAACAACACAGGTGGGCTTTGGCTCACGGACGGAGGCAGAGTACATAGCAGTGACAGAAAAAATGTAATGGATGAAAACTCGATAGAAGCCTCGAAGCTTCCGGCACAAAGTTGTTGCACTCGGTAAACCACATCCTTACGGCATGAAATGGGGCGTGCTAACAAACTCACACCCATGCACACACACTCAAACACACACACTCTGCACGCACACACATGTACTTTCACTGTCTATGTTGCAATGAGTGTGCAGCAACAGCAGAGTGATTTTTTTCATTTCTACTCTTTTCATGAAAAATACCCACCTTGAAGGTAATAAGTTACCCTGGTAAAAACACAGTTTGGTTAACATGTAGAAATACAACAGTGGAGTTGATTCAACAACAAAATGAGAGCGTAAAAGCACATTTCAGACAAGAGAAGAGTTTTTCTGTTCTCACTATCATCACATCTATCATTACTTTTATGGAGCACTCGTGAGATGGTTATGGTTTTCTTGCTGCTTTAGTCAAAAAGTCACAGTCAAAAAAGGTGATTTCTGCATTTTGCTCTGAAGTAATTGAGTGGATAAAGGGTATCATTTTATAAAATTTAAGTTCAAAGCAAAACTCAAAATTGAAAGAGTTCATCCTGACGAAACATGAAAAATTTAGATGGACACTACAGCACGACCATCAGGAGAACTGAGCCTACAATTTGGTTTGCATTCAACTTTTGGAAACTGACTACCATCTGGTCTCTATCAATGTTCACTGAAGATTAGGCCATTTTTTGTCAAAAGGAATAGGCAGGAAATAAAAACAATGTCAGAACATATTTAAAATTAGTATTAGTATTTCTGTAATTTGCCTAAAAATTTAGAGCAGTGCTTTATCTCACATCATGCTCGTTGAGTTATATTAATTAGAACCAAACAGCACTAGGTGCTGTGGATTGTGGTCGAGTAGGGGTGTACATGCAATTGCGCGTGTGTGCAGTCCTGACTCGTCAAGAGTGCAAGAACAACATAATACAGAGAAACAAACACCAGGTGGAAAACACAAAAAATAATTAAGTGTGTCATTACAATGATGTGAGAATTATAATGAATAGAACATCAAGGAGACCTTATAAAACTGTATCCACAAAGGATTGGTTTAAAATTAAATAGGACAATTTGATTGAAACATCAACATTTAGCAAGCAACTGCATAAACAACTATAAATGTGGAATGTTTGAATTGTATTATTAACTGTGTACAGTAATGTCTTCTACACCATAGTATCTGAACTGATCCTGTGCTGGATCTACATTTAGGTGATTTCTGTTTAAAATGTATATGACTTTATGACATTCTTAATGCAATTACACACTGTCTAAGACAAAGTTATACAAAATAAGTAATCATCTCTTAATACCGTTTTTTTAGAATGGCTTCTTTTTTTTTTTTTTTTTACAACTAATATAGTTGTAGTTCAATTTGTACTTTCGCGTTTTTATTATAAATTTACATTGTTTGAATGTCCTCTGTTTGTATGTTTTAATAGTGGTTATATCCTGCCATTGTCTCAAATATTGTTATCTTCTTCACTACTGTTTTTGTCCTGTTTTGTAGGAAAGAGGATGAGCTACAAACATGTTTGGTGCTGGTTAATTGTATAACAATGACAACACAAGTGGTTAAAACAACAAACCGTTTAAAGTTAAAGTCTCTTTAAGTCAGCAGTTAAATGCGTTTTTTACATGAATGTAAATCACGACGCAACAAATCATCCTGTGAACAGAAGATGTGCTTTTTACTCCACGTGTAGACAAATCAAGCCATGTTTTGCCACACACTACAGACACAAGCTCACACAAGATGAATGAACCATCGATCATTCGTACAAACCTTACGACCAATCAGCGTGGAGTTTGTCCGTCGGGTGCTGTCCAATCAGCACGGCCAGAAATGTGTCACGAGCCCGGTTCAGCCAATGGCAGTAAGACAGAAACGGTCGTCCAAGTCAGTACATGGAAGAAGCTAAGCTAGTAATGAACTAGCTAATTGTCCGATTAGATATCTCCGTTTCTTTTTACAACTAAAGTCCACGTCCAGCGACAGAGGGGGCATTTAACAGGTGTGTGGATAGAAGTGCCATCACGGTGTTCTAATTCATTTATTTAGTTTGTTAGCATTTGTTGCCGGTGTAACTAATTAGCACTGCTGCTAGCTCCACATTAGCCGCATAGCTCGTTAGCTCCGCTTGTTTCTAAAAACATCTCTTCTGATTTTAGACTGAAGAGTTGCGGATTCAACAGTGTGTACACATTGTAGATTGTAACTGATCATCAGTCATGTCGGCTTGTTACTTCGGTCCCGTACTGACAACTAGAGGCTCTTTTTGTCAGCCATATGCGATATACTAAAGCGGTCAGATGTTGAATCGGTTGTCAACAAAAGCGAAAAGAACTATCATAAATTGAAACGAACTAAATATAAACATATATTTGAACGTACATTTGTACACAGATAAAGACTTGGTAATATACTCTTATTATTACTATTATAATTGTTATTATTACAGATACATTAGCTGAGTGACGTATTTCTAAATGTGCAACTTCATGATTTTTCTCCACAACATTTAAGTGAACGATAATGTACTTTTAATCCATGTTCCAGACTAGTTTGCAGAATAGTATATATTTTTTTAAAATACAAAACATATGAAAATTGTCTCAAACAAACATGGTCGCAGAAAATTAAAACAACACATAAAGGTGGATAAAACCTTGCCGATCTTATCTGAACTGATAATAACAATTAATTTAACTCACTGTTAAATTATTTTCTGACATTATTTCTTTAATACACTTTCCAATATTTTTTATAGTCAAGCCATTCATTTTTGTAGAGTTTTCTTGATACTGATATTTTATGTGTTGTTGATAGTATTGCAGCCTTTATGTGACATCACTCATGCTGTTGGACAGGCCGTCACTTATATGCAGTTCAGTTTCTCATCATTATGTATGTCACAGTAAAAATTGTACAAACGTAACCTTTGCAACTTAAAACTGTTGTACAAAATGTAACAGCTTCTTCCTTATTTTTCAAAAAATAATTTGTTTTTTGTTGTTGCTCTTTCAGCTCAGCATCATGGGTGAGCCACAGCAGGTTAGTGCCCTGCCTCCTCCGCCTATGCAGTATATCAAGGAGTACACAGATGAGAACATCCGCAAGGGTTTGGCTCCCAAGCCACCTCCACCCATCAGAGACAACTACATGATGTTTGGCAACCAGTTCCAGTGTGACGACCTCATCATCCGGCCCCTGGAGAGCCAAGGCATCGAGAGGCTCCATCCTATGCAGTTTGACCACAAACGGGAGCTAAAGAAGCTCAACATGTCCATCCTTGTGAATTTCCTGGACCTGCTGGACATCCTCATCAAGAGCCCTGGCAGTATAAAACGCGAAGAGAAGCTGGAGGACTTGAAGCTTCTTTTTGTTCATTTGCACCACCTGATAAATGAGTACAGGCCACATCAAGCCAGGGAGACACTGAGGGTGATGATGGAGGTGCAGAAGAGGCAGAGGTTAGAGACAGCTGAGAGGTTCCAGAAACATCTGGAGAGGGTGGTGGAGATGATCCAGGGGTGCCTTGCCTCCTTACCCGATGACTTGCCACAGATGGAGAGTGCAGATGGTGCCGGCGACGGGACAAGGAGTGTGTCAGCAGTAGCTAGTGTCAGTTGTTCCTCTGGGCAGGCCCCCAGGCTGAAAACTGAACCAATGGATGTAGAAGAAGCAGGGGCCAGCTGTATGGCAACAGGTCAGCAGGACAAGAGCGCCTCTGCTTCAAAGAGGGACAAAATATGGGACAAGGATGCTGCCATGTGTAGTATAATTGATGAAATTGCTTAAGATTTCTGTACAGTAGTGGTGTTTCTTTTATTGTATGCCTGAAATGTGTTCATTTGTTTCTTTGCTGTACTTAGCACAAGTATGACAAGGTTTTCTGTGTTTTCACTGGTTCTGGATCTACAGACATTGAAAATTCCTGTGAAGATATTTGAAAAATGTAAATATTACACAGATTAACTGGGTTGCCAACTCTCAGTTTTTGTAATAAAACCAATAAAGAATATTTCAATTCTAGTGGAAATGCACTTCTTTCACAACAGCACAGCAGTGTCCATTAAAATGTTTAAAGGGTTTCAGGGACACTATCACATCATAGAGAAATTTCAGGCCTTTGAATCCATGATATATGGTGACCTTATGTTATGTTTACAAAGCATTTAGAGCTTGCCACTGTTGCCAGCATACAGTCTAAAATTGTGACAGTGTGGCCATGGGAAGTTAAGTATGTAAAGACCAGTGTTTCTCAAATAACACAGGCCAGCACTCATAATTCAAATTGCTTGTATGTCAAATCAATTTTCCCAACTGAAATGAACTGAAATGCCATTAATCTGTTTTGGACGCTCCAAAAACCTGAAACTCTTTTATTACATGTTTTTAAATAACAGTATACTTATAAATAAAAAAGATTGTATAAAATGATTTTTGTTTAATTAAATCGTGACACTGTCCTTTGTGCTCACTTTCTTCGGGCTCATGGTCAGAAAAACTAGAAAAAAAGAAAAGAATTGAGAACCGCTGGTATAGACTATGGCTGGTTATATAGTCACCCCCCTCCCTCAAGCCCGTTCAGCTCAGAGTTGTGTGAAAGCGCCTAACAATATAACCAGTGTTGTGTTGCCTTGTTAGTGTAACACCTGCTACCAGCAGCACTTGTTTAATGAAGTAAATTCTACCAAGCGCACACCTCTTTAGAAGGTTCCCTAAATTCCATACATGCAATGCAGCCAAATCATATTTGACTATTGAAATGAGGTAAACTTGTGTTTCACAAGGTATGTTTACATTGATCGAGTGATGATTCAAATGAGCCATGAGGCGTTTCAGTGCCTCATTTTGAAACAGACCGTGGAAATGACACATCTTCCATGGTGTGCTGAGCAGCAGGTACATGGGAAGACCAAGCAGGCCGACTGTAAGCCTCTTTATGCTCATCCTATATAAAGCATGTCTCTCACAAAGGGGTCTGGTTGTCTGGAGGCCTCTGAGGCATCGGCTTATGATAATGTGGATTTCAAAAGTGTCTGTGTTTGGCCGGCCTCGAGCTCCATCCTCCTCAGGCTGACCCGGGATGGCTCGCATGAGGCACCTAACATGCACTGACTTGTGTAACAGATGTACAGAGGCTCTGTTATGACACTGCTCTGCTCAGCAGCATTGTCCCCCTGTTTCATTTTGCTCTCATGATCAACCGCAGCAACTTCTGATGCAGATTGCGCGTCTTTTGTGCTTTAAGTAGAGTTACTAAATGCGCATTTACACGTGGAGGGTACATAAGGAAAAAAATGGGGTTAAACATAAGTGGTCTTAAATAATGTCCTGCCCCCGCCCCCTGCCTGTTGTTATTATCCTCTGCTGGGATTCCCTTCACTGGGACAAGGTAATTTCCAACCACTGCGCCGTTCATTTGAATTATTTTTTATTTTATTTTAGTTCGTTTCCTCTCAGGTGTTTTAATTCAACCGAGTAAAAAAAAAATCACAAAAACACCGGCAAATACTTTTTTGTCGCAGGAATTATGTTATGAAACTCGGCATCCTTTGGTTTCACAACAGGGCGGAAAGCCACCGCGCCGACCAATGGGAGGGCGCACTGGCGCGTCATGTGATCTTTATTTATGTAACGTAATGGTGTTACACAGTAACCCTGCGCTGTGGCCGCGGATGCGTCTCTACAGGGGTTAACACCGGACACCGAGCGCTGAGGAAAGGACATTAATTTTTGTGCACATCTCCCGCTTCGTTTGTTTCCGGAGCGGCGCGCTGAGCCGGGACCTGACTTTGTTTTTAATTCAACCTGACCGAAAAGGTGGTGGAGGAGCGGGGGAGAGAGAGGGAGCGAGAGGAGGGGGGAGGAGGAGGAGGCGATGTTATGTGTCCCAAAACCGGAGACCGAGTCAGGGCTGAAATGAGGTAATGTCAGTGGGTGAATTTTCACGCGAAGGGGGACGTGTGTGTGTGCGCGCGCGTGTTAGGCGAGCTCGGCGTTCATGAGACCAGAGGGGGGACACGACCGCCGTCTCGCGAGCTGTCAGCGTGTCATTTAAATGGTCAGCCTCTCGGCACGCGCCGCTCCGACAATACAAGAGCACGCGCCTCTTCTCCCGGTGTTGGCGACGCGACCCCGAACCTAATAACCCCCCCTAACCCCTCCCCTCCCCTCGTCGTTCACCATGGAGCTGCTGGAGTGCCCGCTCTGCCTCTTCCTCCTGTGCGAGCCGGTCACCGTCTCGTGCGGCCACACGTTCTGCCGGCGGTGCGTCGGCGGCTGCCTGCCGTCCAGGTGTCCGGCGTGCAAGGAGAGGCTGAGGCAGCGGGAGGTGAGAGGGGCGAGGAACAACGTGCTGCTCATCGGCGTGGTGGAGAAGTGCTGCCCGGACGAGACCAGGATCAGGTGCCATGTGCAGGAGAAGATCCGAGCCGGCGACTTCCCGGAGGCTCTGCGCATCGCCAACGAGGGGCTGGACCTGGGTAAGAGCAAGCAGATGTGTGTGTGTGTGTGTGTTGGGAGTGGGGGGTGGGCAAAGTTTGGAGCTCACAGATAAAAGTGGATGTCTGCTTGCATGGGTTCAGAAACACACAGCCACCTAACATCACACCTCAGTAATTTCCATTTCCAGCTGGTGGTGGTGCCCGGTGATGGGGGCGTCCCATCCAGAGATGCAGGATGACAGGGGGGGAGGAGAGGGAAAGTTGCACAGATCTGCACGCCACGAGATTCATCATGTCCACTGTAGGCTACTGGTGACCTGAATGTGTAAATGGGTCACCCCAGATGCTCCTTCCTCCTCTCTTTTTATAGCAGTAGTTTTTTTTTGCAGTAGAAGGAAGATGCACTGACAAAAAAAGTAAACATACTGCATCAGTCAACTTCAACACTGCCCTCCTCTCTGCATATGTCACATCACCGTGTTTTGACGAAGCAACAGCATCTGTAACAGCTGTCTGCACTGACAACAGGGTGTTATAAGAACTAGCTGTCTGTCACTTTCTGCTGTTAAGTCATGTGTGGGTCAAGGGGGTGTGGCGCAACACTGCCCCAGCTGATTGCCTTGGATTCCTAGAAAGACCAGATTTTTTCTACACCCTTATCTGTGCTGATCCTCAGCACTGTCCTCAGTGTGTGCAGTTGTCCTTATGCTCTCCACCCGGCCACGAGGAAGTCAAATGGACAGCTCCTGCCCTTGATGAGTTTGCCCAGTCAGTAGGTGCCTCTGTCAGTGTTTATTTCGTGCCGCCGTGAATCAGCGTACCGCCGAGTTACCTTCATGTTCTCCATCTCCGCCAATCCAATTAAATACTGCAGCTCCTGCCTTCCCGGGTCTTGTGTAATGACCTCCCAGCAGATTTGTGCACGTCAGTTTTTCTTTTGCCACTGAAGGCTCAATGTTGATATTTTCATTGATCACGTCATTGTGTATGGGCAATGTCAAGCATTTTTTTCTGTAATTAAGGCCTATATATGCTCAGTAAACATGACATGAGCTTTCATGGTAGCAGCGAGGCTTCTGGGCACATAGTGGAGGAGCAGGTGTATCTGAGCATTTTTCTTTGACGTGGCACATGAGCACAGTCAAACATCAAGAGAAGACTTAGTTTGCACATGCCACTTACATAATTTCAGTTGAATTAAAGGGGTTGAAGCAAGGTTAAGTCTTCTACCAGCACTGGCATGGGAAGTGCACATTCAACATTTATGTTGCAGTGTGACACCAGCTCTGACACTCAAATTCACCATCAAGCAATATGTATGTTGCACCAATCCTAAACTCTCAACATTGTTTTGGACTTGTTTAGTTTTAATCACATTGTTCTAGGAAACTAAATATTGAAAGGTTACTTTTTTATAATGGTCGTGACTAAAAAAGAACATTTAGTTTGGATCAGTCACATCTTGCATGGTGTGTGCATAGTCAGTGGTGACGCCTGCACCAGCACGACGGGTCAGGGCCCACAAGCTTTAGGACTCTGTTGTTCCAGAGCAAGCAGAACCAGTTGTTTTGCAGCCTGTTGCGTGTCTGACATTGCCTGTTGAACGCTTGTATGTAGGAAGGTGTGTAAAGAGAATCAACCTATCAAAGCCACAGCTCTTCGAAAGTTGCACAACGCTATGAGCACTGTTCAGATTCTCCTCTCTCTCTCTCTCTCTCCCTCTCTTTCTCTCTCTTTTTTTATCCTCAGTCCCTGATGATCAGAGTTTGAAGCTGTACAGAGCTGAAGCTAACTGGGGAATGATGCATTTCTCTGACGCTCTGACGGACCTCGACTACCTCTGCTGCCTTCGTCCTAACTGGGCCGAGGTGAGAGCCGGAGCTGCACAAAATTAAAACCAACATTTTTTGCTTCAGTTTGCCTCTGTGCGAGCCTCGTCTGGCCTTAACCCAGTATGCGCTCCAGTGTTTGGTTTTGTAACATGCACGTAACGGTACACACATAACCGCAAGGAGAGAAAGATCCTGAATTGTTTTATTAATCTTTTTATGTTTTACCGTAGCACACAATGCTGACTCCTTTGGAGCAGTTTTCGCTGCTTTTATTGTTGTTATGTCATTCTCGAAGTTATGCAAACAGCTACTTATGTCATAATGTCATTTAATCACTTTGTGCCAATGGGCAGCTCACAGCAATGTCAGAAATGCTTGCTGTATGTAATTATATATTGCCTTTCACTTTATGTCTCAGTGCAAATGCAAAAAAAACCCCAAAAGGGTCATCATATATTAACATCACTATTTTATATTTTTATATTCGTGTTCAGTCACACAGGACTGATGCTGATTTCACTGTTTGCACAGGGCTTCTTTCGTAAAGGGAATGTACTGCTGGAAATGGGTCAGCAGACAGAAGCCCTCATCCAGTTCCACCGTTGCCTAAATCTGCAAGCTGACTTCGTCCCTGCAAAGAGCCAGATCAAGAAGGTTTGTCCATCTCACCTCATAGGTTCCAAATTCAGAATTAAAGTTACAGTGAATGTATGAAATAGTGTTAAAACTGTAGGACTGTAGATAGTTTTATTTTTATTTTTTTCCCTGCAAAAACAGAAATAAGATGCTGACTGTAACGTATTTACTTTACCTTGAAGAGTTAAAGCTGCTGTTTAAATAGATTGACCAATAGCATTGTAAACTACCCGTCTCACATTATATACATCTTTGAGCCCATTTCCTTTGTTACACAAATGAGGACTTTGAAGAAGTGTGTGAGGTTTTTCATTATAGGTCACATCATGTTTCTTAAGGTCTGAAGCCAAGCTTACCTTGCACAACCGCATCTCTGTACGTGTGGGTGTAATTGCAGGTTTTCCATTAGTTTTAATGTTACATTGTCTCAAAATGATCTATTTGAAGATATTATTTCACTTTAGTTTTATTCTTTCTTCTTATATTTTATTAATTAATCCTAGTGGTGGCAGTAATAGAAGTATTGGTATTTTTCAACTATCACACTTCGGTCATTGAAAACACATTCAAACACATCTTCAAATTCATGTTTTTTTTATCCAATGTTTGCAGGCACCTTTAACTTTAAATTTAACTTCAAGAAATATATAGATATATGTAAAATATGTATGTATGTATGTATGTATGTCTGTATATACGTACATACATACATATGTGTGTGTATAAAATAACACTTATTTCTAAATCTAGATAATATTTTGTCATTAGTTCACAGCAGTGGTGAAGACCAACACAATTGTCTTACGACGTTTATGTGACTCATTTGTGTCATGACATGGATTCAAACGACAGATCCTGGAGGCAGAAGGCATGGCAGTGCCAGACGAAGTGTCGTGCGTCTTGCAAGTGCTATCTGAGTACCTGAAAGAGCCCTGCCCCATCACCAGTCTCAGCGGCTCACAGGGGCCGTCTCACCCGGAGAGCCTCAAACATCCACCCGGGGATGAGGCCGACGGAAAAGGGAGGAGAGCGGCCCACCAGGTGAGCTCTGCACATTGAGTGAGGAGAAAGTCTGCCGTTCTCGCCGAATGTGGCCCTTGCTGCTCGGTTGTGGGAGGTGTTTGAATACAAATGTACTGTGAATCCTAACTGATGGGAAAAAAACAAAAAAAAACGTCCTCAGGGCTCCAAGGTGAAGCACGACTCGGGTACTGAGTGCTGCCTCAGCCTCTGCCAAGCTGTGTCCTTCCTCCCCGCTGCCGAGGAGGACGAAGAGATGATGATGCGGAAGGAAGACGGGCACGGCAGAGGTATGCGCGCACACATCTTCATCATAACTGTCCTCATCGTCGATCACATCTGTCGCTACAAACTGCTGTTACAAAACCTCCCACCAGATGTCCCAAATTGCACAATAATAGCAACTTCTTCTTCATCATAAAGCTTAAAAGTGATATGTCTCCCCTCTGTGTCTCTGTCAGGTGAAAGCAGTGACCGCAGAGCGAAGACTCTGGGCGTTCTCACCGTGTCAGACTTTGAGTGCCCTCTCTGCATTAGGTCAGTGTGCTGGAGTACTCGCTCCAATCAATAATGCATCGCTGTCTGTACCTTGTCTGCTGTCGAGTCATATAACAAGGCAGATTTTATTCGCTCTCACTGGTTAATGTTTAGCGCTGGCCGTGAGTGCACAAACACTCAGCAGACCTAACAGCTGCTTGACAAATAGCTGCTTTAAAGTGACGCTTGTGACTTTCTCACTCCTCTGCAGGTTGTTTTTTGAGCCAGTCACTACTCCCTGTGGTCACACCTTCTGCAAAAACTGCATAGAGCGGAGTCTGGACCACAACCTCCGCTGTCCACTCTGCAAACAGCCACTACAAGAGGTAACCACCCACAGACACTTTCATGCATCTATTTTAAAACCTGATTGAAAAAAAAAAAAGCTCCCTAATTTTTAATGTTTTGTTACTGCCACCGCATTGTGGTAATCACGCCAAATTTAGCCCAGGCAGGGGGCGATGCATCACTCCTCTGCTTTAGCTTTGGGACAGTGTGGTAAAAGTGATTTTCTACTGTACTGATCACAGTTGAGTTTTATGCACCTCTTGTCTGCCAACAAATTCGCATGAATTCTGGAGAAAGTCCTGGTTCCTCATTCGCCAGTTTTGCATGTGATCACACCTTTGATCAGTATCACTGCTGTGTTTGCTCTGCGTGTGTGTCTGTGTGTGTTTATCAACACTCATGCACATTCAAATTATCTATGAAATGGTTTTATCCACAACTGCATTGCAGGATTGTCCAAAATTGCACTTTGCTGCAACATGTTTTTTCCTTATCTGCAATGCAGTAAAATGTCGTGCTTAATATTTTTTGGAATATTGCCGGTGTTGCATAAAATTGACAAGCATTGTCATCTTGCTGATTACCCTCATTTTTCTCTCCCAGTATTTTAAAAACAGGAAGTACAACCCCACAGTTCTGCTGCAGGACATCATGACACGACTTTTTCCCTCACAGCTGGCCGAGAGGAAGCAGGTCCATGAGGCAGAGATGGCAGAACTCTCTAAGTAGGCATCTATCTCACACATTTAATGCCTTAGCAACTTTAATCACACCTTTTGGCTACTTTTATTTATTTTTATATCTTTCTCTCCTTGTCTTCATCTGTTTTTTTCCCTGTCTCTTGCCCCTCTTCTGTCTCTTATCTTGTAGTCTCACTAAGGACATCCCTATATTTGTTTGCACGGTGGCGTACCCCGGAGTGCCCTGCCCCCTGCACATCTTTGAGCCTCGGTACCGGCTGATGATGCGTCGCTGCATGGAGACAGGCACCAAGAAGTTTGGCATGTGCAGCTATGAGCATGGGAAGGGGTGTGTAATTTCATTCTCGCTACCGTTTCCATTCATCCAAAAGCAACCTTTTTGTTGGGAAATTTTGGCAGCTTATATTGTAGCATATGGCTTTTTATAACCAGGTGAGGTTACGGCCCTTTACATCTCCACAAGCAATAAGTTACTCTGACCAGACTGTGTAGCCATGGAGGGAGCGTGTCTGACATTTCCTCACTGTGCAGCTCACAGTAGGCTTCGTGTAGCCTGGTGCGATAGTCAGCGATGCAGCATGAGAAAAGCAGCACAGTGGGCAAAGTTTAAATCAGTCATACGTGACCCAGAGCGGAGGGGAAATAGCAGCATGGTGATCAGTCTGGTTTGGAGATCAGCTGAGCATTTTTCACCACCAGATATTTGTTCCCAGTTCAACTGGAAGTTCTTTCATATTTATATCACTTTAACTAAAATAATATGTGGTACTTAAACACTTTCTGCAGCTCGCTGTATTGATTATGCACATTTATAAACCTCTTGTGTCAGTACACTACTGCAGTTTGCTCCTCTCTTTAAACAATGCGATTAGCTCCCTCTTGCATTTTAACAAATGGTAATAACACACCACTTTGCTGACCTTATACATAGAGCAAGCATTTCTGCTAGAAAGTGGACATTTTTAGTGATATAGTGGTATCCCTGTCTTTGACCAATCAGGTGTGCACAGGGATGTTCCTTTTGAATTTGTATTTAATTCCTTATATACATGACTTTTGAAGCCGGTCAGACTCAAATGTATCCACTGTATTCCTTCAAATGAAGGCTGTCAATGGAAAAATGGAAAACTATTATAAATTTATAATTTGTGTTGCATTACTTAAAGTCTATGGATTTAACAGTGTGGTTTTGGCTCAGGTTTGCAGACTATGGCTGCATGTTGGAGATCCACACTCTGGAGCTGCTGCCCGATGGACGGTCCTATGTGGACACAGTGGGTGGCAGCAGATTCAGGGTGCTTAAGAGGGGGCAGAGAGACGGCTACCACACTGCTGACATCGAGTACCTGGAGGATCTCAAGGTCAGGGAGACCACAAACTACACAGCAACACTGAAAATGATACAATTGGCCCACCTGGTCAGCAGACCTCTCTCTCTGTCTCTGCTGACTTCTTTTCTTGTCTGTGTGCCCTCTCTCTCACAGGTTGATGGTAGCGAGTTGGAGATTTTGCAGCACCTCCATGACAGCGTGTACCAGCAGGCTCAGGACTGGTACCAGCGCCTCGGCAGCCGCATCCGCGAGCAGATCAACAGACAGTACGGCACCATGCCAGACAAGGAGGAAAACATTCAGGTTGTCTGATTCAGACTGTAGCTCTGATTTGTAAACTTTACAACAGCACGTTTTTCCAACTGTGTCCAGCTGCAAGGCATCTCTCTAGCCGTCTTACTTTTTCTGTCAGAAAGGAGCCAGGCATGTTGTCATCAGGATCTTTTTTTTCATGTATTAACACGTTTGTTAAGGGTTAAAGCATCCCTGAGCTTCAGTCAGCAAACACAGGTGTCTAATAGCACTGTTCTTTGTCTTGTTCCTGCAAATCAAAGCATACCTTTGTTTTTTTGTTTTTTTTAATTTTATGAAGGCACCATTCATTTACTGGTATCAGTATGGAATGAAAAATGAACATGCAGACAAATTCTTCTCACAGAAGATGATGATGTCTGCTTTTATTTTCTTCTCAAAGTTCAGTTATTGTTTTATGGAAAAGCAGCACAAACTTTTCCAATCAAAGAGCACTCAGAGCTCCATCACAGCACAGTAACATTAACTTCAGCAACAATAAAAACAGACATTACGCTCACGGGGAAATGGTACTTTCACTGGAATGAGTGGAAAACAGTGGCAAGTTTAAAAAAAAAAAGTAATGTCAAGTGATATCTTGTGAATGTCCTAATGGGCTGTAATGGTACTTCATGAATTTTCATAGCAGACAATATTTTTTGTATTCTAACTCTGTAACTGTCCTCTAGGCCTCGTCCAACGGTCCGGCCTGGTGCTGGTGGCTGCTCTCTGTCCTCCAGCTGGACCCGGCCTATCAAACCACTGTCCTGTCACTGACCTCACTCAAGGACCGCTTGGGACATCTCCGCCTCGTCCTCGAGTACTTCTCTCAGAGCTAGATCTCACAGCACAGTGGGCACAGCAAGCTGACAGTCAAATAATACACACACACTCTCTCTCTTTCTCTCACACACACACACACAAACACATACACACACACACACACATACGAATGGAGGAATAAAACCAATGAATGCGCTCACACCACAGGAGGTTGGGGTTGGGTTTTGGACTCCGAATCCTGGAGGGACGGTCTTAAAAGTCTCAGCTGAAGGCCAAATTGCCTGGTCAACGGCAGAAAGATAATGATTTATTACTAAACACAGTGCAGTTGTACAGAGTTGGGTTTTTGCTGTTTGAGTTTGCATATGTTATCTTTCTTGCGTCATTTTCCTCCCCGGGAAGTCGAGGTTTCAGAATACACACTGAACTTTCTGCAGCAGTAAGAACTAAAAGGTCTGACCAAAGATGCTTCTTATTTACGTCCACGAAAAGTGATAATTTATTCGTTGTGGTTGAACTAAATCAGTTCATTTTTCCAATTCATGTTACAGAAAACAGGCACTAGGTGTCACTGTTTTTTGCTCCATTTACTCTAAACATGAAGAACATGCAGCAGCACCGGCCAAGCAAGTATCGCATATCGTGCTGTCAGGTGTTACCTGCTCAAGGCTCCGTGCATTAATATAGCCACGTTTTGGGTGAGAATACACATTAATAGCACACAAAATTTGTTTAGTTTTTTTGTGGACTATGCACATCAGAAGATTAAAGTTCTTCTGTTGCAGGTAATCATTTTGAATATTCTGAGTCATATTTCTGAAGGGCGCTCCTTTTATTGCTTACATTTTAGTTGCATATATTGGCCTTGGCAGCCATTGACTATGGCTCATTTTATACTATTGAATAATTGTAGAAAATCCCTATTTAATATAAGTAAATATTGCAATAAGAGTTTATAGTTTCACACGCAATGGCAGCAGCTGGAGGATCTTTTTTTAAATGAGCGAAAGCTGCTGACACGGTTGCTGTCCCTGGATGCTGTTTGTTGTCATCTGGTGGAAGAAGTCTTCTGTGAAATCGCGACAATGAGGAGATTGTTTTACAACGTGAACCTGTGTGATTGTGTACGTTGATGGCCAAGTGTGGATGCGGCGCTGTATGTATGCGTGTCAGCTGTAAATAAGGAATTCTTCTTCTTTTCTTTTCTTTTTTTTATCACTCACCATCGTCATTAGCCGATTGTTGTTTTTGTTGAATTAGATATGGTGTGGTGTCAGCACTGATAACAGCTACTGTCATGTGTGGTTATAAATGAAGCACAGGACACAGTATTTACAACTTGTCGGCAAGGATAGGTAGCTGTAAAATAATGGAGCTGGGGTCTGACAGGGGCCGGGGTGTCCTCCGGTGCTTCTGTGGAGGCCACATCGCCTCTGTCGGGCCCCTGCTGCATCTCCTGTCTGTTTGGCCCCTCTACCACCAGTCATGGTGCCTTTGAGTGCCTGGGCCAGCTCACAGGAGATGTGCAAGTCTTAGAGTCACCGTTTAGAGGACAGACTGTGTGATTTTTTTTTTTTTTGGTTTGTTTTGCCATTGATTTTTAATGATATAGTGCTACATTCCAAGGAATGTTGAAGCTGCAATGTTACGTGTAGTTAAATTGCTGAGAACTACGGGCTCAACTGGGTGAAGCTAAAGAGCTTATGTCTTTTTTTAAAATTGGATAAATGTGCCATAGATATTTCTATGTTATGTGTTTTCTAGGAATAGTAATCAAAATAGTCAGTGTTTGTTTGTCTACGTTATGGACAAAAATGCCTTTTGTATGGTGGACAGTGAACTACCACCGCTTGATGGCCAACATATCACTTTAAACTGTCTGAATTAGTCCTACAAAACAGGCTCAGAGATAAAGTGAGTGTCATACAGAGCAGCAGCCCTGCTAGTGTGATATTGTAGACATAGTTAAGAATAAAAGGAGTTATTGTGAGACTTGATACGCACAAAAATGTCACACTAGAGGATGAACCAGTGGACGGACTCTGGGGAAACAGGCCAAAGTCTGATCTAGGATGTAAACCCTTTCTATGAGGGCAAAGAATGCTGTTTTTAACTATTTGTTAAAACAGGTTGATTGACCTCAGTTAAAGTTCTACAGTTTTTTTCTTTTTTATTTCAAGCCATCTGGGATTGAGATTGGAGTTGAACACTTCAATGAGCCAGTCATCACAGCATGTCTCCAAAGTGTTGATTTCACTGATAAATCGCATGTATCATAAAGGGTCAATTTCTCGCTACCAGACATGATTAAAGCTCACTCAAAAAAAAGGGACTGAGATTGTGAAAGAATCTTGAAACGACCTGCCTAATGAACCTTCGTGGTGGATACATGACTGTGAGTCTGCGGCCACCGAGGTGGATGTCACTCCCCTGTTGTCCTTCTTACCAGAGAAGACCAATATTTTTGCAGTGAAAAGTGTTTTCCTGACTCCAAGCTGCAGTTTGTCTAATTTTTTTCTCTTCTTTTTTGTGTGTCTGTGTGTCACTTGTATTACTACAGACGCCGCCTTTCTCTGAACAAAATCACAGTGTAATGTTGATTACAGTGATCAGGCTCATATTGGTTTACTCTGTTTGAAACTCAACTTGAACTTAGTCTCTGCACGTGTTGCACGTGTGATTTACTTAATTAAATGCAAACTACTTTTAAAAAAAAAAAGATTGTACCCCTATGTTTTCGATCCAGGTATTTGTCAACTTAATGCCTATAGTCTCTTAATGGGTTCATCTTTTGTGCTGTCAAATGCATTGCATTAGGCTGCAGCTCTCGCCCCATCATACCCTGGCACATGTCCATTAGCCATAGCCGCAGTATAATTGATCCATCAGAAAATGTCCTCCAACGCAGTTAGAACGATGTTCACTGAGTCCACATTGTCTCTAGCACAGACCGTGGAGTATAACAAGTGACCCGTTCTTGGCAGCGACTGCCTGTGAGAATGAGTCTCACACTTGTGTACTCAGCGGAGGCTGTGAAAAGCACGACGGTGGCGCATTCTTGCTACGTGCTGCAGCTTACAGGAAGTCTTGGCTGATGTGGTCCCATGGTCAGTGGTCTGTGGGCTGTGTGAACCTGACACATGTTGTTATTCTCTATGCTTAGACACCCTGAAGTTAGCAACAAGGACATTTAAACCCGCTGAAACTGAAGCAGTTTCGCTCTGACTCATTTGTAACCCC
>JAOXYL010000065.1:18582821-18595120 GCA_028564955.1 Terapon puta | reverse complement strand
CAACAATCATTCATCTCGCCTGACACAATATTGCGGCGTCACACTGAGAGATGCTAATTGAGACCTTTTGGCTTCAGTGCAACTTATCAACCCTGATTGCTCCTTGTCTCCTCGAGAGCAGATGAAATATGAATTTTACCTGAAGGACCTCTGAGAATGAAAACACTGTAAACCAGGGGTGTCCAAACTTTTTGCAAAGAGGATCATATTTGGTGAGGTGATAATGTGTGGGGGCCGACCATTCAGCCTGGCATTCTTTGAAACATTAACATTAAATGCAAATTAACTATTTCAGGATTTTTTTTAATTGCAAATGGCATACTTTTCATGTCATAACACAGAACACAAAGTCTTTACTAAAATCACTGCCTTTCATATTTGAACACCACATTAAATGAAGAAAAAGTTTGTATGGGGAAGAAAACAACTTTTTGAAACATTTCAGTGTTGTTCACAATTCAGTCCCTCCAGAAAAACGCGTTATTGTGATTGTATAATTCAACGCATAACCAGCCAAAGTCCACATGTCGGGGGCCGCACTTTTGGGGCATAAATCACTGGTTTCCACGTAAAATGCGAGAAAACATGTGGGGCTTTTCGTTGTCTTGTCTTGAAAGCGGCGGCCCTCGCTGTCAACGTTCCTATTGTAACTTATGGTCGCCATTTTTTTAATGGGCTGGATCACCCGCTGCCCTTTGACCCTTGACAAGGGCAAAAGTTTCCTGTGGCGAGAGTGTGGCCACAGGTCTACTGCCATCTTATGGTGAGATATAAAATAGCTTTTTGTACACTGTATACTGTAGTGCTGGCGACCGCATATTATTGATTTTAAGACAGAGGCTGCGGGCCGCTGGAAATTTGAACACGGGCCGGACTTTGGCCCATGGACTGGACTTTGGGCATTCTTGCTGTAAACAAAGTGAGTAGGCAACGTGCTGGATCTTCCTGACCGTTCTCGCAGTCTGAGTTTGCGATCGTCTGTCTGAGAGACTTTCTGTGCGAGTTATTGTTAGCTCTGCAGTGACTATCATAACAATACATGACTGTTTAGATTGCTTTGTAATGACTTCCCAGTCCTCTTGTTAGAGTTCTGTGAAAAGAGGATCAACTCCGCAAACAAAGACCCACCCTGAGACTCGGGGTGGTGGGGGAGAGAAAGTGGGTTATGTTAGGTTGAAACAGCGATACCAGTGGGAGTGAGAGAGGGAGAGAGAGGAAGAGAGTGAGAAATGGCAGTGATGAAAAGTAAACTGGATGGTACCACCAGAGGCTGACAAACTCCTTAGCTTTGACTGCTGCTGGCCCCCAGAGATGGCAGTAAACAGCTGTCTAATCCTTCTCCTTCAATCGTCCTTTTTTCTTGCTCTCTCTCTCTCTCTCCCTCCTCCTCTCCTTTAGTTTTCTTCTCCCCTCTGTCCACCCCGTGTCTCGGCTGTGCTCCCCGCCTGTCTCTCCGTGTGCTGGAGGGGCTGACAGGGGCTTGTTCTGGGCCAAGACAACAATGGCCTACACCTTGGCGCCGACAATGACGCATTCCTGTATGAATACCCCTACACACACACACACACACACACACACAAACATAACACCAGCACATGGGCACAATCACGCACACTTTTCCATCCCGGGGACGATGTGTGAATGTATGCGAGTGCGTGTGTTTGTCTGTGCAGGAGAACAACCGGGTCACCGATTGCGGTGAGGAGAAAGAAAGAGGCTGTGTGTTGTGTGTGTGTGTGAGAGAGAGATGTTTGTGGGGGTGTGTGTTGGTTCTCCTGCAGCAAAGTCCTCCTCCCTTGTTGAGCAGAGCGACTGGCAAACACAGACCTGTTTGTCTCTGTTTGTTTCCTTTTGAACTCGCCTCCTTTGAGCTTCTTCCCCCTCTCATACATTATTGCACAGCAGCCAACCTCGGTACCTTGGTAAAACATTAACTAAGCTGTCTTATTACAGTTAGGGAAATCTTCCAAGTAGCACTGTAATTTCATAGTCTCGTTAAAGCAATGATTAATCAATTATTCACACCGCCTCTTTTATTGCATCACTAAGAAAAGGAAGAGTAATGGGAGCGGCAAAACCTCAACAACAGTAACATATGCAGGAATGCAACACAACTGTATACATACATACATTCATTAGAGCTGGAATAATTGTTTTATCTATTTAATAATTGATTCATTAAACAAGTACCTATACCATAGAATTCCTTACTCAAGCTTCCACAACTCATCGATATGTCTGTATTTTCAGGTTTTTACAGAATGTGATTGTGTTATTAATCAGAAATAGTTGCTTAATGAATTATAAAACTATAGTACAAGTGTAAAATAGTTTGTAACAGAGTTTGGGATTGATTTTCTTTCATTTGAATCTGATGGAAAATCCACTCATCAAATCACACTTTCAAACCCCTCAATGAATCCGTTAAGTTTGAGCTGTTGACAATTTTAGCTCAAACTACTTATAAACAGATAAATATTTAAGATTTGGCACTGAACGGAGTGACAAAAGAAATGCCTTTATCTATAGAAAAGAGAGATATCAAGACCTCATGCCTTGAACCTGCATTTATTGATTTCTTTCACTTGGGGGCAGTGCAACAAGCAACACTGAGATATCGTGTGACAGCATCACAACATAACGATGTTGTTAGCAAGTGCTGGGGGACAACTTTCCGTCTCAATATGAATCAGAGGACCCACTGTGAATGCTAATTTCACTCCCCTTCTGGCTCTTTTAATAATACAATACATTTTACTTATAGAGCTCTTTTCACTGGCTTGCTCCAAGACACTGTACAGTTAAAATGACCGAGAAGGCACCACATTTAAACACTACCCACTTAAACAAAAGCTAAGAAAAACATAACAGCACACAGCCCTCATTGTATCCTAAAAGCAGTACTGGAGAGGTTTTGAGTGGAGATGTGAACTTGGGGAAACTGGCGCAGTCTTGGATGTGTTTGGGAGAGTTGCAGGAACAGGGAACAGCTACAGAGAAGACTCTGTCACCTCAGGTCTTGGTCCAGTGCTTGGTCCAGAGTGACAGAGGCGGGAAGTTGGCATGGGAAGAGCGGAGGATGTGGGAAAGAGTGTGGTGGTGGAGCAGGTCAGAGATGTAGGAGAGGGCCTGTTTATGGAGGACTTTGTGAGTGAGGAGAAGGACTTGGATCTATGGAGGGACAGGGAGCCAGTGGAGGTTCTGGAGGGCAGGGGATGACTGTTCTGGATATACAGGAATTTATTTAGGATGATGTGCGATAAAGTCATCAGTTATTGATGTGATGAAGGATCAAGGATAGGGCAGTAGAGAGGGAGAGTGATTGGGGGAAACACTTTTTTTTGTTGGAAGAAAGCAGTTCTGGTGATTTGATTAATGTGGTATTCAAAGGAGAATTTGCTGTTGAAAATGACTCCAAGGTTGCTGATGTGGGGGAAGCGAGGTCGAGTGAAGTTATTGATGGTGAGGCACTAGTTGGGAGAAGTTTTTGTGGGGGATTTGGGACCAATGATCAGCGTGATTTATCAGTTCAGTTTTAGTAAGTTGGCTTGCATCCATGTTTAAATTTCAGTGTGACAGTTGGCGGATTCAGAGATTGCTTTGGTGAAGATGTAGAGCTGACTGTCACTGGTTTAACACTGGATGCAGAGACCAAAGAAGCATTACGTTTTCATATGGGAGCACATGTGCGAAGAACAAGAGAGGACCAAGCACTGAACCCTGGGGGATGCCTTGGTAGTGTTGAAGGTGGTACAGTTGTTGATGTTGTTGTCTGACTGTGAGATATGACTTTAGCTAAGACAGGGCAGTGTCAGTGACGCTGAAGGAAGATTCAAGGCAGGTGAAAAGGATAGTTTGGTCGATGGTATGAAATGCTGTAGTGAGGCAGAGAAAGGTGAGAATGCCGAGGTGATCGGTGTCAGAGGAGGTTGTTGATGACTTTGGGGAGGTTTGAAGAGGTCAATGGCTTTGAGCTGGGAGGGAGTATTCTGATGGGGCGATTATTGCTCATGATTTCAGGGTTGAGTCGAGGTTTTCTGAGGGTGGGGTAACAGCTGCCAGCTTGAGCGTGTGGAGGACTGAACCAGAGCCGAAGGAGGAGTTAATGATCTCTTGATGACTTAGGAGATATCTGGGAGTCAGTTCTTAACAAGATTGGATGGGATGGGGTCCAGAGCACAGGTGGAGCCAACCCTGAAGTCAGACAGCTTGAGGGAAGACACAGGGGAGAGCTGATGCAAAGGTTGAATGTTAAAGGTGGGGGAGACACATGGGAGGGTTGTCTTCACTGATTCAAAACATCAAGACTTTGAGCTTCTAAATGCTCCGCTATGTTCACCAGCTAACCACCAACCTTGTCTGTTGGCCATTTGATGCTGGACAGGAGGTCTACACTTGATTTATCAGAATTGGTTGCTGAAAATTTGATTTACCCTTGTTACCTGAGAAGCATGAGTGATCAAAACGAGTGAAAGAAAACAGTCAGTGCTGCATCTGAAAATGGTGGCTGACGGGAGTGGTTGTACTTAACCGAAACAATGAGCTGACAGATGTTGAAATGCTCTGTGGAACAGGGAGAAACCACAAAGTCAGGTGATTACCATCTGTCCCAATGTATGAACACTTTCAAACACTACATTTGTGATTTAAAGAAAAATATTTATGATGGTAGCCTTCATGAATCCATGTATTTGTACTGCCCTGGAATGGTAATCTAAGCTCAGTAAAATTATGTATGAGTATGAACTACAGTACAACCGACATAAGTGTGTGCAGCACATGCCTGTATGCTCACTCATAAGAGAGAAATAAACTGCTCCAAGCGTGTAGTTGGTGGTTAGTGCTGAAGGACAGCAAAACAAATTGGACCATCTCTTTCTCTCTCATCTCTGTCAGATCCAGATCTTCATCCTTTGCTATATGATCTCCACCCACCGCTCTCCGAGAATCTGCTGTAGCACTAAACTCTCATTAGAATTCCCCTGGTTGGCCTCCTCTGTTCGATATGGTAATTAGCAATGACTAATGACTTTAGCAAGTGTAAAAAATGAGCCAGTAATGGCCACATTACAATGGATTAGGAATTACAGAGGTTTAAATGAGAAAGAAAATGGTCTCTAATTATGGTGTGATTCTAAGACAAATCAGGGATGGAAAAGGAGTTTTCTGCTACACTGCTTTTTTTGCTTTTTAAAAATGAACGAGACAGCTGTATGTTCCTAATGACTGGGCACAGCCACTCCCGATGTGTCTGGACAGACAAGACTTGTTTTGTGCAAGTCAATAGAGAAGACTAAAGCAGAGCAACATAGGCTGGCATAGTGGAGCCTAAGAGCAAAAAGACATTGATAGAAACAATAAAATTTGTGAATACTGCAGGTTGAGAGGTATATACACACATATACACTCAGTGTAATGACAGAGTCTTAAGTGCTAGTTAGTATGTGCTGACTAATTGGCCACTGCTGTGAATTGCAGGAAACATCCTTAGCAACCACAGCTCAGTGGATGTGAAAATGATGAGAGAGCAACGAAGAAAACAACATAACACCAGAGCATTATTTATATCAAGACCTCATCAAAGAGCATCCACTAATCAACACCATAAAGACCAAAGAAGATAATGTCAGCCTTCACACACAGACCTGGCCACCCTGATACATCTCTCTAAAGTCTCAATAAATATCTATGCCCTGTATTACTGAGTGCATCAATTTTTAAAAAATTATAATGACAACCAAGCACAGCTCTACAGTTGAGTTTCTCAGTTGTGTGCACACAGCGTCTGTGGTACGTGTAACAGAACCTAAAGGTCTAGAAAACAGTCTGTGATAATTGAGACGGACCATGTGAACGATTTACTTGATGCATTTTTCACACAGTGCAAGGTGAGAGTGTTGGGCTGCTGCTTCGTCATGTTTCATCGTTTATTCTGCACTCACTTGTACCAACAAAACCTAATTACCGTACTCATACTTTGCCCATGCATCTCGGCTGTATTCTGCTGGTGTAACAGCCCTTTCAATTTGCTGACTTTTATCACAGGGCCTTTGTTAATTAGCGTTTGCTCAACTATGCCTTAGCTTGTAAATGTTACGAGTTGATAAAAGTTTTATTAAGCTCTTGATTCCCCACAGCCTTCTCAGCGGAAAAACAGCCTGTTAAAAACATGCATGATAATGTGGGCATGTCAGGATAATTAACCAGAATAAAGTATTTATAAATGCGATTACCTTTTTATGTAATTCTGCCTCCATGTAGGTCACTGTGGTTCCTGGAACCACACGCAAAAGGGCAATTTTGGTCCTCTGCTGGGGCTTCAAAATTGAAGCAAGCTTGAAGCAGATGCAGCAAATTGGTTTGGTGTGCAACACAATGCTTTTAGTGCACACCTGGCCACAGAAAACAACAGACACTTTTTGAAAATGCACTTATCTGAAGCTTGTAGCTTCTCACCACTTGGTTGTGTCTCTCTCTGTCTCGATATTTCTAAATGAGGCTCTGGGGCATGAGAATGTTTTGTGGCCAATATTGTGGCAAAGTGGCGGGCTTGCCTCTGATTTTGTTTGCTTGGCTGCTTGTGGCTTTTGTTGTGATGGCTCACGATTGTTAGATTGTATACTTTCAGGGGGCTTTCATCTTCAAGGCAAAAATAACATGCAAGCTTTAAGCAGGGAACAAAAAAATAATGATTTATTAAAACGTCTCTCTCTCTCCCCCTCTTTCTTCCTCTAAAGGTCAGTATTACCATGTCATTGAATTGAAAAGAGAACATTATGATAATGTTGTTACCAGCCTGCAGCAACCGCACCAAAAGCTGGTAATTACACTTGTTCAAGTAGGCTTTGGAAAATTGGACAAAAAGCATTATGATTCAAAACGCTATGAAATTGTTTAATGCACGTTTGTTTCATTAAAAAGCAGCTGAGTTAAGTGGTTGCTCTGCAACATATGGCTCGTTTGAATGGCCGTGCATCAAAAAAAGCCAACAGTTTCCCTCCCAGCCAATTGGAGCGTTGCTGCAGAGGAATCGATATGATTGAGATATGGCTGCAATCACTGTTCCTGTGGCCGTACACGGGTCTGCCGAATGATATCATGGATGCTGTCTTAGCCTTGTGTAACCTGAGATAAGTCAGCGCTGGCGAGCTGTGTGAGCTCTTGCTACGCGCCCACACACATACGCGCGGCCTCTTAGTCACTCCAGCAAGCAAGCAGGAATCCAAACACAGATGCATCACAACTGTTCACTGAAAATCAATACCATCAACGGACTTGTAAAACGACTTACAGTACATTAAACGCGGCTGTATGAAAACACAAAAGAGATGACATGGGTGCATGTGCAGTTTAACAGAGCAGAGACACTTGATGTGAAGCGGCGCTGCTCTGACAGAAAAATCTGTCTCTTTACGGTTGCCATGGCAGCACACTCTGCACTCCAAACAGTACAGCTGAGCTGAGAGAGACTTTAGTCATCTCACTCCCCCTCCTCTCTCTCTCTCTGCCTCTCTGTCTTTTTCTCTATAAGGGCAACCACCCCTATAGTAGGAGAGAATCGCCATTACACACTGAAAGCTCTGACTGGGGCTTCTTTCAACTCACAGGCTCACGGGTGCTGGGCTGACTGATAATCCTTGAAGCATCACAGTGCATATCTTTCCAGTAAAACTAATGACAGTGTTTACTTTGGTCCAGGTGGATTCCCATGTGGCCTTGGGCCTGGTGTTTAATTCATTGTTGCAGCAAAGACATTCATATACTGTCACAGCTTGATTACAGAAAACCCCCTTCTGCCGGTGGAAACATATGTGTGCCTGTGTGTGCCCGTGTTTTATATGCAGATTTGACAGGGTATACGCCTCTGGGGAGATGGTGTCTTTGTCTGTGTACAAAGTGTGATGTCCCAGTGCGATCCTCTAGGGTTGTGTGTGTGTGTGTGTGTGTGTGTGTGTGCGACTCACCAGTTTCTACTAGTGAGCATGCATGCATGTATGATCAAAAGTTGCCTTCATGCAATTTCCAGATAAATAAAACATAAGTAACGCTGTGAACTAAACTGAACCGTCTCTTTTTGAATAAATTATTCCATCCTACCAAGTCTTCCCCAACTGCTTTGGCAGCAACTTACTAGCACAACAATTATGTAACTCAATGGTGTGTAATACAATCTAATTTCTTGTTGTTAACGACAATAATCACAACAGTGCAAAGTGATAAGTAATAGATTCCAGTGCAAGATCAATAATTCCCTTGATCATAAAAAATCACTTGGCTCCTCCTTGGGGGGCTGATTCAAAACACCCCTTACTTTTAATCATATAACACACCACATAACTACTGTGATTGTACCAGCTTTATTCTCGGCTGCATTACATATGCATAGATCGGAGACCTATAGTGAGGTGTGTTATGTAAAATTTGTGTAATAGGAAGAAGGTGAGCAACTTAAACCGAACACAAACACACATACAGCATCAACGTCTGCTAAAATAAAATGGATTAAAATAGTGACACCAATGGCGATGCCAAGTTAAGTTTTACAACACTGCATGCATGTTTTTCCATATATTAGCTCTTATTTATACTTAAATATAGTGATTTCTTTCTCATTTAATACTTTTCCAGACAGCCACTCGTTTCTATTTCCTTTGACTACACAAGCAGTATCACTAGGGAACTGAAAACTTGGCTGAAATAGATACTCTCCCATTGTGAACATTAATTATCTTTCTTTACTTGTCGCAGTTCCATTATCACCCAGAGCTTAGTACAGTGGTAAGGACACACTGACATCTAAACGATCACAGCCTCTGCTCAAAATACAGCCAATATTGCAAGTTTTGGACAAAAAAGGAGGATGATGAAGTGTCAGTCTCCGAATGTGTTTTGGAAAATAGTCAGCAATAAGATAATGTTATGTAATAAAGTAAGTGCGCTAAAACATGCTGCACCACTGGTCTTTTATGTTCCATTTTACTTTTCATATTATATCTTTGAAGGTTGCTACGGCTGTCCAGTTTTCCATTTCCAGAGCACAGAACACAGTTTACAATGATGGCAACAGTGGCATCGTTGCAAAGTTCAAAGCATGTCACTAAAGAGTGGTTTCTGAAAAGTAGAATAAAGAAGTATTTTCCTCATTGAACCTTACATGTTACTAGCTGAATAAAACTGTTGATTTTATCACCATTTGGGTGGCTTACCAATTTGTTGGCATGACAGAACGCTTTCACTTTCAATGTAGCAAGATGAGGACTAAGTGAAATCTTTGGCAAACATCATGTCGTGGTATCGCTGGCAAGAGTTACTGAAGTGTAAATAATAAAGAGGAGAACACAGCCATAAACTCTGATCGCACACTATGAAAAAATGCTACACAGTGAATGTGCAAGTTGCAAGAACAAGGCTTCTTTTTTATTGTTTGTTTCATTTCAAACTATAGGTAGTGAGCTAGTAAATCGTACATGTTGCAGCAACAACTGCAGCTTACGTCAGACTCCCGAGCACACCTCCCCAAAGCTTGACAGCGCTGCCGTGCCTGGTTACAGTTGCTAAGTTATGACTGGACAATTGTTGCTCAGGGGTAAGTCTTGCTGGAAATGAATTACTAAACGCATGTGCATGGAGGCTAGGGTGTTTTTGCCCCCTCTCCTGTTTAGACCTTCTAAAGGGAAAACAAGCATCACCGTGTGGCAAAAAAAAAAAACTCAGTGTGAGAAATACTGACCCTCCCCGGGTTACGATAATACACCACATACTCGATCCATTATTGAATGATTCTGACCGCCAGGCTGAGAAATTGCTGTTGTGGCGGGCAGGGTGTGAGTGACAGAGCTGATTTATTTCAGTCTACAATCATGTAACGGGGGCAACACGGGCGCTGAGGAGAGGAGACAACTCCACGGGGCCATCAGACATACACACTCACACACACCTAGGCGCGCACACACACATACATACACACACACAGACATCAGACATAAACATCTCAAAACACATTCACCGGAGGAACATCATGAACCCACGCCCTTTTACTCAAGCTCTCCTCCTGCCTAGAGCTCCCACCCGGCAAGCTTTACACGGAAATTGAGAGCCAAGTAAAAATCCACAAGGTCAAGTACAATTCAAGTCCTGCTGAAAGTACACGCTGCTGTTTTTCCTACACTTTTATAGCTACTTTCCACCTTCAGGAGACAGGAGTCAGTTTACTTATTTGCTCCCCATGAAATATTCAGTGTTTATAGGGGTTTAACGCTCTCACTGTTAATGGTCCCATTCATATATTGGAATGTTAAGAAGAAAATATAAAAGTATGTAATTTCCTTCATATGAAAACCTCAAAACACACATACATAAAAGTGTGTGATGTGAGCTCACAGTGGTAAAGCTTGCTTGCAGAGGAGTAGTCCTGCACCCGAATGGGGTCCTGCTGTGATGCACTTGATCTCAACCCTCCCTACGTGCTTGCAACTACTAAATGTGCTCTCGCTAATCAAGTTGACTTTTCAGACTTTGGAGGCAGGGAATGAATAGAGAGAGGCGGCTGTCACCCCGTCTTTGATTGGTTATTTTCAAATCCCAACCTCCAACCTGCCTCAACCCCCTTGCAGCAGCAGAATCATCAAGAAGAAGATTGGTATGTCCGTGCATGTGTGACAGAGTGAGCCAACATCGCGGGTTCCTTTTCTGCGTGCAAAACGAACAAACACCCACATACGTTGTTCTGTTTTAGACACACGCACTGTGCGACAAGCTAACAAAAGCGACTAGACCTCCTGCTCCGCACAAAAAACGAGGTAAGGTAAGGTACAGCCACTTCTGTGGAGCTTGACACAGGTAAATTGTGCATCACCCAAATGCAATACTGGCTGCTGGTGTTGACAGCAGTGGCATATGAACCATGTAGTTTACAGTTACTGCCTAAAAACGCAGATTCAATGCAAAAGTTAGTTTTAACAGCTTTGTGCTGCAGAGAAAAATATTGGGCACTAATTTCACTCTTTTCTTGACGTTGAAAGTAACCAATCAAAGGAAGGAGGATATTACCCAATGTCTCTTTCAGCAAGTGTCTCAAAAGCCAACCTGATGAGCGAGCCAGTATTGAGACACATAGACTGTACATAAAGATGTGACAGCTCCCCAAAAGTGAAAACAATTTCTGTCATTATAGATCGTTCCTATCCCACTGATGTTTGTTGAAGTGTTAATTTTTCTGATGTTTTTAATCAATTATTTGATACTTTAAAAGCCGGGTGACAACTGTCAATCAAAGTGAGCAGTTGAGGCACCTTTTTTTCAGGAACTGAACGCAGAGAAGAAACATGGACCCGAGATGTAACTTTAATTTCAGCCGTCCTACGACAGTCCTAAACTATTGATTATCAATTCAGTTGTCCACTTCTGATGATGGCTCCAGACATCACGCACACACGGTTTGTATGTGCACTGGTTTTGAGACAAAAGAAACGCCACAGAAAAGCTTTTACCCAAGGTCCGAACAGTTTAAACACGATCATGCCTTAAAATCTTTTGGGATATGATCAGCATTTGTGATTCTGATCCCACAAGATCAACACAACATGAGATACACAGCTTCTCAAAGTCAAACAAGAGCATGTGTTATTATTACTATAAAACAAAGATAAACCCAGTGTGTGTGTTTTTTTTTTGTGTGAGCAGAGAAGGGAGAAGTGCGCCAGGTGAAACGGGAAGCGTCAGCCACACGATCCGATTCTTAGTCAAACACAACCGCTGGAAGAAGCAAAGAGATCTATAGAGGCCGGGGAGCAGAGCAGATAAGCGGAGAGAAGAACTGAAAAGAGGTGATTGGAGAGGAAGTATATGGGTGAATGGATGGATGGATGGATAGATGGAGAGGGGTTGGGGGAGTGCAAGCTCACTCGCAGAGTCCACCTGTCTGCAGAGATAAACATAGGGAGGGCCCAACAGCACGGACTGGGGCTTATGGGAGGGCCTGACTGACAGTGCTGACATTTAGAAAGAGCACAGTAAACAAGGTCTCTCAGAGAATAAATAGCAGGGGGAGCGGGGTGCCTATCACACACACATACACACACACACGCATGCACTTAAGTACTGTACACATTAATGCATTTAACCGACGTATGAATACATGCCTGCAAGCATGTATACGGACTATGCGAGCCTGTAAACCTCGACGTGTAGATGCCTTTCAACCGCGGCGTTCAGGTACTGTGAGGGAGCAGACAAAGAAAATTGCTTTTAATAGAACCAGCCAATACGCACGCACACGCATACACGCACGCACGCACGCA